>CAHIKZ030005614.1:320000-430000 GCA_903632075.3 Acanthosepion pharaonis
TCTTAATAGCCATAAAATGACCATATAACTTTTCTACATAGAAAACCTTCAGAAAGGTTTTGTGTGTAAATACCTGAGCTGAATACTTAGCTGAATATATCCCTAAAAATAAATGTGGGGAATGAGGTATTTTTTTGGTTTGTTTATACAACCACAATATAAATCTTCAAATTCTTTTGACAAGGATCATAGTTTTTAAGCTGTTTATATAGATTGTTTATATAAATTTAGATTATACAATTTTTATACAGCACTTCCTCAATTATCTGAACATCTTGTCGTAGGAGTGGAAAAATATATTAGTATAACTGAATACCTAAATTACTGATAAAGAATGAAGCAAAAAGTCATTTTCTGAAAGAAATTTAACATCTCAAATAACGTTTTCAGGTGTTTTGTTCATGGTTTTGTCTATTTTTGATGAAAAAAATACATCAATTTTTATCTGTTTCCAGCTGGTCTTGCATTTTTCTGACACTAACTCCCAATGTGGGATTAAAATAAATATATTTGTAAGGGTAGCTTCTGCTTGAAAGTGCAACGAACTTAAACATCTATCAAACATAATCATTGCTTTGGTGTTTGAAATTGGGCTTTAGGGCTGTTGAACTTTGACCTGGGAAATATCATCATCATCATCCTCCTCCTCTTGAATATCTTTTGGTGTGGTTATAAGTTTAGCCTTACTCTGGTCTCTTAGATGTTTATATCCAAAGCATTTATATGATCAAGCTGTGAAAATGAATGTTCTTTATATAAGAACAAGAAGAAAATGAAGAATTAATTCAACTGAACTTATTAGCATTTTTTTTTAATGTCTGCTTAATCGATGTATGGAAAATTAAGGTATGATAATCGAGGAAGTACTGCTTTGACAAAATATTTCTGTTAACATTTTGTTTAAATTTGTTACTCTTCAATTGCTAATATAAAAAATGGCAAATTGTAACCAAAATGTGTAAAATAACTTATTTACAAAATCAGCTCTTGAATCTTCCCACTGACCCACAAGATTAAAAAACAAAAATTATCTAAGGAATGTTTTGAAAGTAACACACAATTGTGAAAGTTGATTCAATCATCTCTAAGCTCATGATTAATCCAAATTTATTCAGATACAAGTAAAAATGCACTATTATCAAAGTTTTTTTTATCTATATTTGAATAGTTGAATGTGCAGAGTGGTGTAATGTATAACTGCTATGCAGTTATGTTAGGTAAATTCACTTACATGCAAATACCCTTGGGAAAGCTATAGATCCATTTCTTCTCTTTTGTGGGTTGAAAAGCAGGACGGACTAGACTCTATAGCCTTGTCTGGGAACCGGTCTACTGCAGAAAGAAATGGCAGCCTACTGCAGGAAATCATGAATCAAAAAAGAGACCTGATTGCCCAAGCGTGTACAATGTATGACACTTGACTGACTTTTGAATAGATGGAAAAAGAGGGCATTTACATGATGTAGTATAATCATATTAACTTGAACTTTTTAACCTTTAAAAAAAATCTTTAAGATACTTTTAGCCCAATTAATGAGAACTTGAATAACATATTGAGGAAAATGGTGGCTGCCAACAGTTTGTCAGCCTGCCAAATGGTTGTAGAATGTAAGCCACCACTAATTACACTTACATGATTTTTTAAGTATTTTTGAAGATACATGAGTAGGTAATTTGATTTGGACAAAGATAGTCTTACACTTTGGTATAAATCTATGAATAGACCTGTGTGCGTTATATATATATATATATATATATACACAAGTAGACTGCAGTCTATTGTTTCATACTGCTAGTAAGACAATCTCTGAATATTTATGCTCTTTTTAGAGGCAAATGCACTGACAGTATAGATATTTCATTCTTTGGATAAAATGTCCTAGAAAGATAGAAGTGAGTTTGTGTATTTGGGCAGTGATCACTCTTATAAGGACAAAACACATCAGCTAAGATATCTTCCTTTTTGTCTCTCTTTTGCATAGATATACATGTATATTTAAATCAGTTTTGGTATTTATTTTTTTTATGAAAATTAGTTGCACCCCCTACTCTTCCCAGAATTTTTATGGGAAATATAAACCTCAAGATAAGGTATTTTTTATAATTTTATAATTCTTATGCATTGATTAAAAACAAAGTTTATAGTAATAAGAAATGCACTGCTATCTTCTAGGTTTACCTCTCGTCTTGTTCACACTCTTCCCTGGTCTTCTGAACAGATGTAGAGGATTATCCCTTGTTCCTTTTTTAGGATTGGGTTTCTGGTTACTTCTAAAACCTTTTCATTTTCTTTCACTCTCTGTAGCCCCTTGCATTTTAGTGGCATTATTGCCTTGCTTGGGGTGAATTGGTAAAATATATTTTTTATGCAGAATGCATGAATATCCAGCATTTGGATGTATGCATAAATAACTTGTTGATAATAGAAAATATTGATAACTTAAATTTCCCCTTTCTTCACACATTTTAGTGACTCTTTCATTTTTAGTTTATAAATTGCAGCATTTCCAGATTTTGAATAGTAAGAAGTTTCCAAAGCTGTTATATATTTTTTTTCTAAATAACTTTTTACTCTTGCTGATCATAGAGATATTCACTGAATGTAAAAGTGAATATCTGTATACAACACCCAATCAAAGGAAATACAAAAGAAAAAAAAAAAACAAACAAAAAAAACAATTGTATATCAGTTCAGCCTTTATGAACATTCTACTTTTGAATTTCCAAAGATTTACAAGAGGTTTTCTCTGCCAAATTGTTTACATCTGGTGCAATGGATTCAATATGTTCTTTTTGTAGACATGCAGCTGAAATTTTCTTTTTTCAAACATTCCTGTGGGGGTGGGGGTGTTGAGAAACCATGTTTGAACTTGCCTCTAGAGTGTTTTAGACTTGACTGAACACGTTACAGACCACTTATTTGGTTGCAAGTCTTGCTTGTTATTCACTTTGTCACAAATTTTTTTTTTTATGCTCTTTCAATTGCTAACCTTACTAGATTTATTTGTTCATTTATCATTCAGGCACCAATGAAGTATTGTCAATAGGATTACTGCCAGCATGAAATTTCAATTTGAAGAGATTAGTGTATGCAAGTAACAATATGTCTAACATGTTTACTACTTTATAAAATGCTGAAGAAGGATAGTCTTGTTTATTACATTTATCTGTGAAAGGAATGGCCATCTTGTTTTATATAATCTGTGATGAATTTTTTTTTTTCTTTTTGTGTGAATTTTTGGGAGCAGGATGTATCATTATTTATATCATTTCTACTCAGAATATTGTTCTCATCTTGACTATATCACCAAACTCATAAATCAATTTTACTAGGCTATTGTCCCATGGGACAATCCTGAGTCTAGAACTTGTCACTATTTGCACTCAAAGTATTAGAATTTAATTTGAGAACTACTACAATGTTTTACAAGTTCAATGTTCTAGCAACTTTTCTGATCTTTGCCCTGACTTTCACCCCTGCTTTCAAAAACGGCTCCCAAAAACTTGATCCTTATCAGACATAAGAATATATTTTATGACAAATGAAAAGGCAGGGAAAGTGTATAAGCAATTTTGGAGGGAAAAGTTTCCAATGTTTTTGAGCCTTCTAATCTCAATAAATACCAAGAATGTGTGCCTCTTTGACAGTGAATACTTAACATTGTCTGTGATAACATTAGGCCAGCGATAGTAACACCAGTCATCTTCAGAACCTGTTTTAATGAAGAAATCTACATGCTGGGCTCTAAACATAGAATATCAGCCCTCTACTAAAACTACTTGATCTGCTTCCTAGGACCTTGAAATTCCTGTTGTCAGTCTACAAACACACTCAGCTAGTATTGTTACTCCCCTAGGAGTTTGTGCCTTCATTCTTCCACCTAAAAGAGAGATTTGTCTGCCCACTCTAAACTTTCAACATGTTGCTTTTATCAATTCTGTCAACTTTAACCATAACCCTTTCATGTGGGAAAACGGACAAATTTCCCACAAAATCTGAATCTTTACTACATCACCAAACTCATGGACCAATGCTTTCACCCACTAGGCTATTGTCCCATGAAACAATCCTGTCTAGAACTTGTCACTATTTAAATTTGGGCTATTGTCTTCATTTTAGTTGTTGTCTTTTGTCCATGGTGTCCACTGGCCTTCATCAGGTATTCGTTAATCTGGGTAACTAATAAATACTGATGACTCCTTATCCCAGAAATTCAGACAGAAACTGTTTGGGCTAATTTCTATAACTTTACAGATTTTTTTTAATTTATATTTTTTATGGAAAATTATGGATGAAGAGTCAAATTCCTTGTAGAAATAGGGAAAACTTGTTGTGACTTTCTTTTATGGTAAAGCTATTTTAATACTTTTCACTATGTTTATGCTATGAAATTAATATTGAAAACAATTTTGACTTGCCAAAAATGACACATGAATTGCATAATTCATATGACTTGTCTTATTGATACCATTCATATTCAGTAGACCATAAGCATGGTGGCTTGTGTTAACCCAGTATTGTCAAAGACTCTTTTGAATAGCTTCCCAAATGATGAGTGGGTGGACTTGATTTGGTTATCAATGTCTTTTTCAGCAGATGCATTTGATGTTAGTATGCTTGTCAAGGTATGGAATTTGTTCAACATTCCCCAGGTCCAGTCCATTGGTGATTTGGACTCCAGTTGAGGTTAGAGCAGGACCTTGGTTTTTGCCACATTGATGGCGAGTCTGTAGTGCATGCATGTATGTATGTATGTATGTATGTATGCACTAGCAAGGTTGTTCACCGAGTCCTGCAGGTCTACATGTTCATGGGCCAGGGTGAAGTTGCTATCAGCTTATTGGGGCTCTGTGACTAATGTGTTTGTTGTTTGAGTCCTGGTCTAGTGGCAAGCTATGATGAAAAAGTCGTCATCAGTATGGTATTGAAGGCCAATTCTTGGATTGTCATCTCCTAAATCATTGTCAACAAATAGATGGAGAAGAGGATAGGAGCAAGTACACATTTTTGTTCCAAGACCCTAGAATTTAATCCATTCAATTGGGAGATAAAAACTGAAGAAAGAATCAACTGGAGAAGAACAATCCACAAAAAAAAACATTTTTTGAAAACATCAGAAAGCAAATGGAAGAGACAAAGAGATCCCAAATAAAAACCAGACTTCTCCATCCTCTGAACCCTCCTACCATGTAGTGACTGTGGACCTCTTCAAATCCAATATAGGACTCATTTTGCACAGAAGATGTTGATGAGCACCCCAATACTTGGCAATGATTTCTGCCAGCAATGACAGTGATATCTTTAAAATATAATGTAAAACCAAACAAAAACCAAATGTAAAGAACTTTTATAAATCTTTCTATAAGGAGAGCAATGCAATTGGAGTTCAAAAAATATAGAAATTAATACATAGTGTAGATCGTAATATGAGTAACTTGTATATAAAGGTAAATCCAGACTCTATATAGAACCTTTGTGTGTGCCGTGGTAAAATATCATCTCCAGGCTGAAAATCTCAACTCTTTTATGCTTCAGGCCAAAGCACAGTCAGAATTTGATCATGGTTCTTTCTTTGCCTACTTTTTTCTTTTTTTAAATATCTTCACTCACTCTGCCTAAACTGTTTTACAGCCCTTTATTCCAGAATCATGGGGTGAAAGGCTAAGTGGTTAAAATGTTCATATTCCAACTATGAAATCAAGGCTTAAATCTCACCATGGACCCCTTGATAATATTGGCCTGGGGAGATAATCCCAGCATGTGGCACTGTTGGAAAGTATATAGAAGCCTATACCACTCTTGTGAGTGAAATTGGGTAGATGAAACAGCATAGTTGCAGTATAAATGATAGGTTAGCTCTGTGAGTGTTAAAGAAACCCAAACATGCCTGAACAGGTATCTGCAGCAGGGATTAGGTAGCTAGTAGAATTTGTAGTCTCCTGAAACTGGCAGATACCTACATTATATGCATACATACACCCCCCCACACACACAAATGTACACATATTGAAGATGTGTAAGCTAATTTTTGGTAAGGGGTTATAAAAGCAATATATGCTGTTTGATAATCACAGATGTGATAAAGCTGTATGTTTTATTTGAAGAATCATTTCTTGAACAAAGTCTTAGAAAAGGATCCCTTGAAAGTTGATGCTGCTAAAGGTTGTGTGTCATGATGACTGGTCTGTACATATGATATCAGTTGTGTTGTACTTTGGGAATATTATTGTAGTGTTCATTTTTTTTGTTTACTTTGTTCACATTGATTTATATTACAAATTAGTATTTGTAGCAGTTAGTATCCTGCATGTATTTATCTAGTAGAATTTAGGACACAAAGGCATTGAATTCTGTTGGTATAAGATGTAAAAAGCATTTAGTTGTAACTCTTGAATTGCCAGAGAATTTACTCTGAAGAACTAGTTCCTTATTGAATATATATTTCCACAAATTTCAATCATTTCATAACTTTTCACTAAGATAGAATGTACCTGCAAAATGGCCACATTAGAATCGTATAAAACAAAATGCAGAATAAACTAATTTCTAAAATGCAACGAAAAAATATATTATAAAATACAAAGATAAAACTGAAATATAAGGAAAATGTTATTGTCACATTATTTAAGAAAGAGGGATCTAAAATGTTCTCAGTTTAAACAAGAAACTCTACCCCCTCCCCACACACACACACACACAAAATGATGTCTGGTTATTTGGCCAGATTTTAGGAAGTGAGATGGCCAAGAGTATTTCATTACCCATTTCATGGTTAAATCAAGAAATGTTTGTGAAGGTATTTTGAGATTTTTTTTTTTGTTAATAAACAATGAAAAGTATTCTAATTGATATGCATACTTATTTTAAGATAGTTTAATGCATTATTGTCTAAAGTGTTTCCAAAAGTGTATTCTAAAATGTAACAAAATGTGAAAGGGTTCAAATTAAACCTCATTTAAAATTTCTGATTCAGCTGGGCTCTACACTCAGATATGAAATCGGATGGCATGTTTTTGTAGAGCTTGTTCAAAATATAAAAATATTTTGTCAGCCTTTAAGAAAAGGAATTACTATTAACATATGTCTTGCTATTAAGATCAACATGCTTATCTTGCTTGTTAGACTCAATGTTTGTACTCTCCAGCCTTCTTCAGGTGTTTGTCATAAGGTAATAAGATACTTGTCTAGTAGATTTTTTTAAATAATTTCATCCCACAATCAAGGCAATAATGCCACTAAGATGCAAGCAGCTACTGGGAATGAAAGAGAAGGAGAGAACTTTAGAAGCAACTGGAAAGTCAATCCTAAACAGGAAATAAGGGATAAACCTCTAATCTTGTCAGTACCTAAATGGGTGACTGCTTAAGAATACAAGGTGCTGTAATCTTGTTGTCTGGGTGATGTAATAGATGATGGCTTAGAATTTAAAATTGGAAAGTTAAGTTCAATTCCAGTCAGGTTCATTATATTTACTTATGCACAAATACCCTTGGGAAAGGTATGAATCCACCTCTTCTCCCATGTCAACTTCTTGGGGGTCATTTAATGCTGAAATTTAATTTTCTTGGGAGCATTAGTAAATTTTTTCAAAAATGTATTGCTTGTATTTTTATACTTTCATAGTGTTTTGACCACAGACTAGACACCTGCTGTAAATAAAAATACAGTACCAATAATGTTTAATGAAGTCAAGGATTGATTTGATATTGTATTTATTATGAGTAGAACCCTCTTTCTAAAATGATTTTAAAAAAAAAAATTTTTTTTTTTAATTTTCTGACAAATGTCATGAGTAGAGGAAAATTTAAACAATGCTAATCTTTAAAAATTATTCCCTGTTAAAATCTTTTTTTTTTTAATTAGTACTTGGTCTTATCAGAATATGTGAGTAGTGTAATGGTTATTGGCACAAAAAATGGAATCAGACAGCTGAATTTAAATTCCAGCATAGGTGTGATTGCTTTTATATTAATGCCTTCTCTTCTCTCACCAACTATAGGTTAAATAGCAGGATAGACAGTTCCAAAACTGGTGAAGGTAACTAGCGAAACCAGTCCACTCCCCTTCTTTAAGGAAGCATGGAACTTCGCAGATAATAAAGAAAAGGAATCTGCGAAGTGCCATGATCACCATGTTTTGGGGTTATTTTTTTCCCTTAAATCTTGTACTTATTGCCGCAATTTTGCTTAGGCTTGCATCTCTGCCCAATTTGTCATGCTTCACCCATTCAAGGTGATTCATTCAATTTTGTCCAGGTGTGGCCAAGTTGTATGGCATTCTAGTGAATAAATTTTTGTTTATTTATTAAGTTTCACATTCTCTTCTGCCCACTCCTAGACAAACATTGTCTTTTATTTTACTCACATGCTCCACCTTGTCTTACAATCTTTCAAAATTAAAAGCATCCTGTACTACCTCATGTGTTTTTTGATTTAATTTTTTTGTTTTTTTAAAACTATTTTCCTTCCTCATCACCATTCTTTCAATCTTCACACTCACCATTTAATATTCCTGCAACCTATTTAGTCTTACCCACTAATTTTTTTTATACTTTCCTTACCTGACACACTTCAATCAATCACCATTATGTATAATCAAAACAAAAAGTAATAAGCTGTTGGTTCTAATTAAGAAAAGAGTTTGTTTTATTTATTTATTTATTTATTTTTTAAACATGTACAATTTTAGTTTTCAATTCTTTAACTTTTTATTTTATTTTTAAATTCTGAATCAGTGCAGGTTTCTTTCAGTCTGTCTTATTTATAATACCCAAAAAGTGCCATTTTTTTCTTTGAGCTTAAGGGCAAAATTCACTTCTTCATTTCATGCATGGTAAAGCTGAAATTCTAGTTCAAGGATATTCTGTATGATTAAGTTTATATATATATATATATATATATATATAGTACACATACATATAACACTGATATTATTATAGTTTTTTTGTTTTTTTTTCTTTAAAAGCTCAATGTCACTATTTATTTCTTCAAAATGTTTGTTCTTATTTAGTTAGTGAATGTTATAATCAAATTCTATAAAACTATTTTTGCTTAAATATTAGAATTAAGCAATGACATGTTTTCTTTTCTGGACCAAACCACAATAAGCTTTTACTTTGTTGTAATATGACAATTTTCATTTACTGAGTAAAATTTAAAGAATTTACTTGATCACTTCCTATTAGCTTATACATTTTTGTATAGGAATATTGGAATCCTACATAAACACAAGTCTTTTTAGATTTTTCAAATAGATTAATCTAATGTATTGATAAGTCAGAGATCAGTACAAAATACCACTTTGTATGTTTATTTCTAGATGCATATGCTTCATTGATCTTTTGTTGATATTAATCAACTAGAGAAGATTCCAGGAAATCCTGAAAACATGTTCCAGAGGAACTGAGAAATTAGAATGCCAGTTTCCTGACAATCAATTTCCATTTGCTTCTTTAGTTTTGCTAGTATATGCCTGTATTATAAACCATCTTTGTTTAAGAAAGAGTATTTAGAAATTTACTCTCACTTCATTAATTCATATCATGTACAATTTTTCTTTCATTAAAGAAATATCTAATCTATTGCAAATATGCATCATTGCATTCTACAATTAAAACCTACTTTACAAAGAGGTAGTCATTTTGAATTTCTATACATTTTAAAAGTTATTGTTAGAGAATTTTTTTTGCTTTTCATCAAAATTGATTGCTGCTTCCATTGTTTGCTAATGCAGTTTCTTTCTTTTATTGAAAGAACTAGAGTTTTACTCTACTGTATTAAGTATTTCTCCCTTGTATTAGAATGTCATTCAGGCTAATCTCATTCAGATCATTTCTCAATGAATTTCATTGTGAATTTTTTTTGTGTGTCCAGTTAAAAATATTGTTATATTAGGAATACAATTATAATATTCTTTTTTGAAATTTTGATAAATGAATCTGCAAAATTCTTTCTCCACGTCTTGATATTTTCAAGCATAAATGCACATAAATCTAGCATACATTCATATATTTAGAAAATCTAATTAACCAATGAAACCGGATTTTATATTAACTGCTGCATAGTTATGAGCTATTTTATTCAATGGTGGTTTTATTTGTAAATACTTGGTTGCAACTGTACAGGAAATGAAGTGACTATTCTGAAATAAATGTTAATATGTATGTAAAATCTTTCTTGAAACATCTTCAGTCTTGGGGGTTTTGTATTTGACTATTTTTACTTTTTAGATTTTTCATTAACCCTTAAATGGTAGGAAAAAGTTGCATGAGTGTGCATGCTAAATGGATAACAAACAAGAAAATGTAATTTTTTTTTTTTTTTTATTTTATTTTATTTTTAAAGTGTAGTTTTTGTGTTAATTTTCTTTGGACTAAGGATATTTTAACTCTTTTTAAATAAGAAAAAATGTCAAGAAAAAGGAAATGAAACACAATTTTTTTAATAGTATGATACTCCTTGAAGTATTTTATTCAGAATGGCGTTATGAATTCTTTACACCAAGTTGTCACCATTTTTTGCCTTTTTTCTTTATGAGAAGTATGCATGCAGACATGGCACTGTTTTTAGTTTGTTCTTCCAGATTTATTTGTAGGAAAATACTCAACAAAGCAAGCCATTTAGACTAAGATCATGAATGAATGATGTCTGTATCATTGGGAAAAAGTTTAAATCATCAATTGATGATGCCTACCATTTAAGGGTTAATTGGAAAATATTTTTGGTAATTATTATCTGTGCTTTAATCTGGATATTTCCAGAAATGTCAACAAGTTGCTTGAATCAATCAGTGTATGCCTATTTCTTTCAGTAACCAAACTTATGACAAGTTGGATTCTGGGCAAGTATTTTGTTACTAGTTTTATATGTAGCATGTACCTTTTTTTTTTTTTTTTTTTTTTTTTTTTAAGAAAATATGGACTCTATGACGCATGTTAATCATTTGTTGTCAGAAAACCATTTCTCAATTTTCATATTGTAAAACTTCTGAATGCATTTGTAGTATGAAATTGTTTCAGTGTTACAATCTTCAAAAGTTATGATTTCCTTTATATATTGTAAAAGTAGTTAATGTGCAAATATGAACTTAGAAAAAAAAAAATTTTCCGCTTGTTTTATTCTTAGCTAATTCAAATTTATAGAAAATAAATGCAGAGCAATCTTCTAGATGAAGATTAATTTTTTAGAATGTTTAAGCATTTATCAAAGGCCTTTGTTACAGGCTTAAGCAACAGTTTATGCTAAGCTTTTACTGACTGATTTTGATCAATATTAATGTTGCCTCAAATACTGACAAAATTGAACTCATTTAATATATTTCAATTTAACTTTCACATTTGGGTTTGTGGTTATTAATGTACAAAAAATAAAATCAAGATTTTAAGAAATTATTTTTCAGTAAAATGTTTGCACATTATATTTTGGAATGCATATTGTCTTCATAAATAAAAATTTTTGTTCAGTTTTGTATGAAAATGCTAAATGCAGTTCTATTTCTATTAGAAAATTATTCATATCTTATTTATTGTAAAGTGTCTCTTTTCATTGTATTCCTGTTT
Source organism: Acanthosepion pharaonis (assembly GCA_903632075.3). Lineage (NCBI taxonomy): Eukaryota > Metazoa > Mollusca > Cephalopoda > Sepiida > Sepiidae > Acanthosepion > Acanthosepion pharaonis. The sequence continues at coordinate 331,559 of CAHIKZ030005614.1, forward strand.
GAAATAGTAATCAGACAATTTTTGTACATTTTTTTTTTTTTTTTCATATATGTCTTGATATCGGTTTATTATTTGTTGTCTTTATAATCCTTAATTTAATTTTCTCTCTTGATCTCAATTTGTTGCAGCATTTCCTTCTTAATTAATTTTCATGTCATTTGTAATTAGTGCAAGAATGTGTTACTGGAAATATATATTCATTTTTTTATTTTATTTTATTTCTACTTTTGATTTATTTTAAATCCAAGACCACTTTTCTTTCTTTCTTTTTTCCTTTATTTTTTTCTTTTAGTTTGATAGGCTATTTGTATACAGGAGAATCTATTCATTTTATTTTCCTTTTTTTTTTTTTTTTTTTTTTTTTTGAAAGAGAAAAATATTCTAATTTCATTATAACAAAGACAATCAGGCCTTTCTTAATTCTTTTAGAAAGAAAAAAGTTAAAAGCCAATACACATTAACCAAATTTTAAAGTTATTACATCCATGATGTGAAGATAACAACTCTACCCAGTGAGTGATTTTGTGGAGACTAAATCAAAATCAATTACAAATATAGTATGTATAATTTCTGATTTTAATTTAGATCTGTGTAGCTTTTGTTATAGAAAGATATGAAGGAATTTTGTAAAGTTTTTTTATCTAGACAGGCTTACAGCCATATCACATTGAAACATTTGTTCTTGTATGACCATTGAAGTTGAGCAATGTCAAGCCAGATCAGTACCTAAATGGGTGGCCATTTGGGAATACCAGGTGCTGAAAGCTTAGATGTATGGGTAGTGTAATGGATAACAGCTCAGAATTATAGATGGTGGTATCAGTTTCATTATATACACTTCCATGCAAATACCATTGGGAAAGGTATAAATTCACTCCCCCCCCCCTGGTCATGGGTTAATTAGGAGTTGTATCAATAAATCAGTATCATCTCCAAAAGATTGTACAATTTAAAAGTATTTTCTGGTATTAAATGACCTGAAAAAAGTTGTGCTGTAAAAAAAAAAATCAATTAATCTAGATATTTAAACAGTTATTTGATTACCACTAAAAATAAAATATTTACATATTTTGATTGAATTTTATTTATATATATATATATATATATATATATATATATATATATATATATGCATTTCACCCCAAGCAAGGTGGGAGTGCCACTAGCACACAAGGGGTTACAGAGGGTAGAGAACAAGAACAAAAAGGTATGTTTGGGGAGAGGATAAAGAGAAGTGGGGTGGGACAAAATCAAGGTATCAGATGATGTAGATTGACATTACACTTAAATATTTGAAGATTATAGTTATCAGGGAAACAAGAGGAAAAGAATTCCCCAGACAGGAAGTACAAGAAAAGAAGCTGTTTAAGTAGAAGAGACAGTAACATTTAACTATTTCTACAGTGAAAGGGTGGCACCGAGATGCCAACCTAGTAGCTCACTTAAATCTCATGATCATTTTTAATTATTTCTATGATGTCACATGTACAAATAGATTGTTTTTCTCCCAACATAAATTAGGAAGGCAAAATTTTGTGACTAATTTTTTACATCACCTGATGAGTATGTTCAGTAATATGATTTTGACTTCAAAATAAAATGAAGGCACTGTCAAGTTTAACTGTTTGCATCTTAAATCAGACTTTGCTAATCTTACATTCTAAACAAACTTTTAGTAGTCATTTGTGTCTTGATTTCTAATAACTAGTATTAGTTTTTTTTCTCCTCTCTTAACCAAAAAGATTTATTTAAGAGCATACCACTGTTGTCATGGCTTCCAATATATATGAGGTCCACAGTTCAAAGGACTCTATTTTACAATGCTGGTATTAAAAGAATTAAATATGACAATTTATTTTCAAGTGTAGACTTGTTTCAGAATTTAAAGCTACTTAAATGTAGATATGCACTCATTGCTGTGCAGTTTTCGTTTTTGATTTGGCCATTATAAAACCATTTAACATTATATTAGTCCCCCCCACACACACACACATTAACACCTTTCATTTTTGAACCATTGTTTTCTACAAATTTTCTTTTAGGAGAATATGAGATAAAAATAAGAATAGTTTTAGGCAAGTGAATGACAAAAAAAAATTCTGTATAATGCATTTTGTCCTCTAGAAGACTTCATTGAACTAAAGTAATGTTTTTGTTGATGGAATTATATATGTGTAGAAGGAGGAGGGGAGATATAAAAATGCAAATGTCTGTTATAATTATGCCTTGACAAGAAACACAGAAGATATAGGAATGCTGAAATTTTAAATTTCATTTTTTTTTTTTTTTTTTTCTCTCGGATATTTCTGGGCATGCTCATTCAGTTTCCTTATGCTTTTGTGTTCATCACTTTTATCATTAATTATCCCACATTGTGATAATAGAATCTGCCAAGAAAGATGGAATGTTGTTAGAACCTGGACACATTTACTGTGGATGTTCTAGTGATCAAAGCACTTTCTATAAACTTTTGATTTAGTAAATTGCTCTCTTTTTATTTAAAGCAGCATTTTTAAAGTCAAAATTATGGTGACTCATTATAGTGAACAAGTAATTAATTGAACGTGTTGTTTTATAAAAGATCTCTTTTGTATTCACATTTTTCTCATTTCTATTGAACAATAAGTAGAAGATAATAAATAAGGCAATAAACATATTTCTTAGGCTTTTGTTTGTGTCTCTTGGAATCCTCAATTTTACTTGGTGTATTTCCTTATATGAAAAAGGATACAAATTTTTATCTAAGACTCTTTAGATTGTTTGGTATTCTCTTGTGGTAATTTGACAAAGAACTTTTAATTAACTTTGACAGTAGAATATTCATCTTTCTTGTTAATGATTTGTTTTCAAGTAGATTTGTTGATATCAAGGTAAGTATATACATTTTGGGCAATGTTTAAACTTTGTGTCCACAAAAAGCAGTGTGTTGAAAGGATGGTTATTCCTTTGATACCACTATTATTGTATGCACTTTTCATTCTCTCGGCAATGTTTATCTACAAAATTAAAAAAGAAATTTGAACTAAATACAATATTTATTTTTTTACCATCTTATAAAGAAATAAATTTGAAAAATCTTATTAAAAAATGAAAAATTACAAAATTATCAACTTATATAAACCATCTACAGTTTGTTATTTACCATTTTATAAATAATTACGAAAACAAGTTTTTATTTATAATTTTATAAGAATATCAATGAACTATAAAACAAAATTTGAATAAACATTATGCATTTCACTTTTTAAAACAAACATTACCTAGGGACTCAAAAATGTATACAGTAATAGTGGTGTCAAAGGAATAACTGTCCTTTTGACACACCATTTCTTTGCAAGCATGAAGGTTAAGTATTGCCACATTTCATCTATTCTTTATTTTTTGTCCAACCTGGTATTCTTGTTAGGATTTTCTATTTGTTATTTTCAACATTCTGTTTAGACATTGATTAGAATTCCTATTTCAGCGAAACAGAAATGACTGATGAAATCAAGAAAGTAAAATTCTTGTAATTGCTTAATTATTTCATTGTATGCACAAGCATGTATAGAATCTGTAATCAAATCCACAGTCTGGATAATTGGTATCTCATTGCTTCTATGTTGGATGTATTGACCAGTTTCTTCACACTGTATACAAATTTATCATCTTTTAATTAAGCAACCTGGAAAATGATTAAAATCCATTAGTGGTAATGGATGTCAGGACAATATGAGAGGAAAATAGTAGTTAAGCAGGTTTATACTTGGATAGTAAAGAAGGGATAATTTTTTTTCTCTGAAATGATGGAAAAGTCTGCTGCATTTGGTCTCCAATCTTGCTTGACAAGTCACAAAATTAGTTTTATAATAATTAGTTTTCAAACAGGAATACTGATATTCCTATAACAGGAATATGATTCCTGCATAGAATAAGCCATTAGGTTATAAATGAAAGGAAAATTAAAATGGATGCTGTATCTGATATACTTTGTAAATGAGAAGCTCCCAAAATAGATGGCATCTATTTATATTTTGGACATTTTCAGGTCATTATAAAAATAAAAGTACACCTAAGCTGTTTATATTTTGCTAATCTACAATAAATATTAACTATTGTCATGAGGTTTCAAATCTGTACATGCAATATCCTTTGTGCTATAAACGTCAGAATTTCATTGAAAGGCTCTGATTTTAAAACTGTTAAAGATATATATCTTTTATGCAGGATTTATCAATAAATTTGATCAAGGGACACCTGGGAGTTTTCCCAGATTTTCTTAAGAGGATCACCTGTAGCCATTTATTGATTTTAGATGGAATGAACCATGTATATTTGCATTAAGACAAATAATAAAAAAAGAAAAATAAATATTTACAGAATGACATGGGTGAAAATATTTATTTTTGCAACTTGGATCATTTCAACAGAATTATAAGTTAGTCTTACCTTGTAACATTACTGAAAATGTTACTCTTATTGGGTGCACATATTTTGAGATGACATTGTAGTTTTTATTTTTTATACAGTGAAATTAATATCAACTGGCCTAGATCGAAAAGTCAAAGAAAATCTAGATTGATATTAATTTCAATGTTTCAGAAAATAAAAACATGGATGTCAATTCAAACATGTATGGCACTAAAAATAACATAGTAATAAGAAATAATGTTGAATTTGAAAAATTAATTTAAAAATTACGGTTTATGTTTCAGGTGCAAAAATGAAACTAGTAGATATAGAGTGAAAGAAGTTCCAATGAGAGATGTGCATCCCTTAAATAAGTAATTGAGTTTTGCTTCATTGTGATGATCTCTATTGGCCAAATTGGCTATAGGAGTGGTTTTTCTGATAGAAAAAGAGAACAGAGGTTTTTCTTTAGTAGGACTTTTCAATCTAGGCTGGTTGATGATAATTTCACCATTTAAGAGAATAAAAACAGACCTTAACTAAAACATTAAAAATAATGTTTATAGTAATAAGAAATTTTACATTAAAAATTATTGCAATATTACTTACATTTTATGTATTTTTGTATCTCTTCATCTAGACAAAATGTTTTGAAATATACTATGTTTCAGAACATATTAAAAGAATTAAAATATAATAAATTAATATTGAATATAAGATGATTAACAAAAAAAATTAAATTACATTTGTTTTCAATTGAGTTTGTTTGATCTGATTTTAAGGAGAAAGACCAGTTGATTAAAAGTGATTTAAAGAAAGACTGCTCTTAATAAAAAAAAAAAAAAATGGCGAATATTTACCAATGTTTTTCAAAGAAAAGTAATGATTGTGGTCATGATTGATGTTTAATATACAGGTTTTATTCCTTTCATGCTTATTTTGCCTGAATAGTTCTAGAAGGTTTTCAAAATTTGTAAGATCTCTTTATCTTGTGTAAAATTCTTTGCTGCCTCTACATCTGTCAAAGTCAGTAATTTTCTGTAATTTTTAATCTAATTTCTCCCTTTATGCTCTGGGCATTGGATCCTCTGGCATGTTAAACAGTTTTGTGTCAAAATCCACTATGGATGAGTGTACCACACTTTGCCAATGTTGCTGTTTGAGAATCCAGAGTTTAATTGCTAGTGACTCACTGCTCTTGGGAGTTGAGAAATAGTGTCTGCCTTTATCCATAGTGATTGTAGGAGGTATGTGTAAAGCTGGAATGCTATTGATGCACTAGATTATGCTGCCAACCCTTTGGAATTGATTGTCACTGAAATGTATTGATATTTGCAACTTTGTGAGACAGTTATTACTTGGAAATTGCCATTTTTCATCTCTGCAGGCTGTTGTTGAAAACCTTTATAAAAAAATGATGAAAAATATGTTTCACTTTAGAGGAAACAATTATGTAGAACTATAAAATGCATTTAATAATATTAGTCTACTTAACTCTTATGGATAGAGCAATATATACATTATATTGGTGGACATTGTCTTTGAGCTTTGAGTGCTAGTGATGGATTGGTAACACTAATTAGTCAAGGTTCTTTTGGTAAATTTGTAACTATTTAGGTTATAAACATCTCATAGTTCATAATAATAAATTGTTTATTTTTTTATTTTTTATTTTTTTACTTAAATGATCTTTGATCTAATACTTTAATAAAATGTCTGTTTTCACAATTTAATATTGTTTTTCAATAAAAGGTGATCATAATTGTTTTCATCACTAGATTTTTTTCTATTTATAAATAGGCACCAAATAGAATCCATTTCTGTGTATATATTGGTTAAAAAAACTAATAAATATATTATTAGGTTGAGTTATAAGTAATTTCCATTTTTTTTTCCAGTCATAATAGCAAAATTATTAATAATAAATTTGGAATACACATAAATATGCTTGGGAAAAGTTTGAATGCGTCCCCACCAAAAGTTATGAATAAAATCTGGAAAGACTGGTCCTATATCCTTTAATGACAACTGAACTAGGACAACTCTGAATTCAAAACCTCCAACTATGGATTAGTTTCACCAACTTGCAATTGACCAAATGTGGTGAATACAGCTACATTGTTGAAGACATGGTCACTCAGGGAGTGACACCTCCAACAGAAGTGAGAAGACCCTCGATTTGCATCTGGTGTGCTTTCAGTGGCTTGAGGGGGGGAATACCTTTGGTTTTGCATGACAGTTCAATGTACACAGTGAATTAATGGAAAATGTTGTTCTCCCCATGACAATGCAAGACTGTATACAGCAAGCATAACACTAGAAAAATTTTTAGAACTTGGTTGATCTGTGCTTCCACACTCACCATATTTACCTGACTTTGCACCAACTGATTATTATTTTTTTTTTTTTTTTTTTTCAATCACTGCAAAATGCTTTGATGGGTAAGATTTTCTCTAATGAAAACCAGATTCAAGAGTTTGTTGAAAATCTTTTTTGCATTAAAACCTGGGGAATTTTACTCAAAAGGTATTGAAAATTTTCCTGATAACAAGTCATTGCAAATAATGGTGAATATATAATTGTAGTTTATTTTTTGAAGAGTAAATGTTGATAAGCAAAAACAGAAATTATTGATGACCAAACCCAATACATTTTTTTTTATTTTTTCTCCATTAACTTCTACTTTGATAAAATTATTTTATGATTCTTATGAATTAAAAAAAAATATCTTGATGCTCTGTTGAACATTAACTATATAAGCATTGGCTGAAATTAATTCGCCACCTATGGGATTTGAACCTAGTGCTGGATCACTGCACTTGGAGTTCTAGCTAGCATTAGTCATTTTGTGATAATATGATTATCTCTCAACCATAAATTTGAATGACAGTGGATTAACTTTATTTATTACCACTGTCAGAAGCTAGAAAACATCTACTAATGCTCATGACTAATTATCATAAAATGTATATAAAGAAAAATAAAATCGGATTTTTGGGATTTAATAAAGAAAATACTTCAATGCATTCATTAATCATATTTATAAATTTATATATTCATGTAGCGCATTGAAAAAAAACAAACAAAATCCTTACATTTCTATGTTATTAGGAAAGAACACAAAAAAAACACAGGAATTAATAGCCATAATTTTTATTTCCTCTTCTCTTATTGTGAATACATATCTTGTATTACTCCAAATCCCTTTTTGAGCAAGGTGTTAGCTTTCTTCTAGCATTCTTGGAATTTTTTAGTTTCCTGCAAAATTTTGTCCTTTTGTAGGAGAAGCTTGAATATCAAATTCAACTTGATGAGAATCTTCATCATATAATTGCTGCCCACTCATATCTAACTATGCCTGACTGTTAGGGTGGCTATACAATCTCTGTTTCAGATGCCTGCTCAGCTGCATTTGTGTTAGTTCAAAACCCACAGAGCTCACCTATGATTTATACTTCTATGCTGAGCAGACCTTAGTTACAGTTTCGGAGAGAACATTATCTGACATGATCAAAAATCTGAACAAGGCCAGTATGTGCAGACTCTGTCACGATGACTTGTGACTTTGTTAGTAGAACCATTAATGACTCCCAAATAGTTCTGTCTACCCTTTCACTCACAAGGAAACCTGTGGCATGATTTAAAGACACTTTCCCAAGCATCATATAAAAAATAATAGTAGTAATAATCGTAGCTACCACAATAATAAAACTTGACCAGGATAGGAATCCAAGAGGCTGATAGCATAAGGCATACGGCAAACAAAGAAAACGTCAGTTCTACAGAAGAATAAGTAGAATTTTTACAATCAGATTATTTCTATAAACACATTAGTCATATCAAATGTAACTTATAATTTCAACATTGTCAACTGAATTGATTGATTTGTTTTATGGCTTATCAACCTTTTGCAGGTTGTTTAAATCCAGAAAATATTTTTCAGTTATGAATTTTTTTGAGATAATCATGATTTACTGATATAAGCCCTACTAATTAACCCATAGCTGGGGGGGCGAATAGGTGGATTTATACCTTTCTCAAGGGTATTTGTGCATAAATGAATATAACCAACCAAACTGGAATTGAAACTTGGAGAACTGAGTTTAAATTCTAACTTGTTATCCATTATACCACTTACACATCCAAGCTTACAACACCTGGTATTCTCAAGTGGTCATCTATCTAGATATTAACCAGGTTTGATGTTTCCTTAACTTTGGTAATTATACAAGGACCAGTATTTCTATGTGAAATTGCCATAAGCCTATCAACTGGAATGTAGCTGAATTAAAGAAAATGGACACTAAATTAAGAAATTAATGACTTGTCATAACATGCGCTATCAGACGGTGGGTGTTGACCATTTTTGTATTGCCAGGAGCAATGGTGATAAAGGCTTAATTCAACTTGAATTAACCAATAAAAACAATTACAATTGGTCTAAAGTAAATAAATAAAAAAACATTTAGACTAAAGTGGTTGGATATTATAACTAATTGTTATGACAAATGTGTGCTAAAAAAACAATTTTTTTTTTTAAATCTCCATTCATAAAAAGAACAATAAATTCCTAAAGAAAAAAAAATTCACTGACAAGGAAATAAATAAAAATATATTACCAATAAAGGCAGTTAAATTAAAAAATTGCTTACACATAAACTTTAACCTTTTAGCATTCAACACTCCCAAAACTGGCCCATAAATATCAGTTCTCAGTCTTGCTGTTTGTGGAACTTTCTGTGTTATTTTTGATGTTGTCATATATTATGGCAGAGTATGCATAAGACAGGTTACGGCAAATTGAACATTGAGAGCAAATATTTATGGGATGGATTTTCCCAGGTTGAACACTAAAGGGTTAAAACAGTTTTAAAAAAAAACAAAAAAAAAAACACTTGGAAACTAAAATCCTTAAACAACCAAGGTGCACTCAGAACTAACTATCCAGTGTGGATAAACACAAAACCTATCAGTGACTAAAATCAAGTGAAGACAATTATTATGTCTGCACAGGACCAAAGCCTCTTCAGAAATTCAGTCATTTAAGTGCCATACATACTTGGGGGGCAATCATGTCTCTTTCAGTTTAGGACTAATAAGCAGAAGGTTGTCATTTCTTTCTGCAGTAGACTGGTTTCCAATCAAGTCTAAAGAATCCAGTCTGTCCTGCTGTTCAGTCCATAGAGAAGAGATGATTTCATACCTTTCCCAAGGGTATTTGTGTGTAAATGAATGTAATGAACTAGTAAATACCTGGAAAAAGATCCAATATGAAGATTACATGAACACCATGTTGAGGCTATTGACCACTTAGTGTTTGGCTGTCCAATCTTATCACCAAAGGAATACAAACATTGATCTAAGATTGGGGAGTATATCCACTGGAAGATATGACTACAAGCAAAAAAAATAATCTTATAGATATGGCAATAAGACCAGATAAGAATATGACAAATATAGGGATTTTGAAATTGAAAAAATGTGGTACCTTAAGAGTACTGCTATAGCTATAATAATTGGAAACCTGGTATGATAAAAAAAAATGATACAGATAACATTAACAAGATCCTTGGCAACCACTGTTTACAAGAGATTATAAATTGCAATGTACAGAATTGCACATTTACTGAGAATATTATAAATATAATAATATAAACACAGCACATGTTAAGTATCACTTAACATCAGAACTTGTGCAAACAGAACACATATGTACTATTTTGCATTACCTTGGGACTTGGGTAATAACCTAGTAAAGGATTGTACTAAACAGAAAATAAAAGATAATAATAAAAAAATAATTACACAAAATAAGTTAGGTATAGTGATTTACCAAGCATAGCTTAGATGTGGCACAAGGCCGAAAGTAGGGGGCACCCAGTGAGGATCGAACTCACTACTCAGTCGTAATAGTTCTAGTGAGACAAGCTTGCTAACCATTACACTACTTCGAGGTGCCCACAAAATAAGTTAGGTATATGTATCACAAAGCTAAATCTATCCATTTTTGCTCTGATATTTTGATCAGTACATTCTCTCTCCTCAGGTGACATGAGTATTTTGAAAATACGCAATTCCTCCTACAGCAATAATATAGAACATTCTAAAATTTTATGAATTCCAAAAATCAATATCATTACAAGAAGCACTTGTATTTTAATAAACATATTCAGTTTTGAAAAAGGTAATTTAAAAATGTTCTTTGAAACAAAGAAAAGAGCACTAAACAGTTATGTAATACCAGTCCTTCTATATGACAGTGAATGCTGAGCAATCTCCTCACAAATGAAGAGATTTGAAGCAACAGAAATGTGGTTCTACAGAAGGATGCTGAGAATATGGACCCAATATGTGAGCAATAATGAAATTTTAGAGAAAATGGAAACAAAAAGGATACTTATATGTAACCTCAGAAAGAAAAAGTTGAAATTTCTAAGGCATATAATGAGGAAAGTGATTTGGAAAATTTGATACTCACAGGATGGATTGAAGACAGCCTACTTAGCACACTTTTGTAAATGGATGGTGGAGCAAAGTTTAGGAGAGATAACAAAAACAAAATTTATTAAGACCTACAAAGGACAGAAAATTGTGGAGAGCCATGATTGCCAACATCCTGAAGGGAACCAGTGCATAGTAGAATTTCTTTGTATACTGTAAAGTAATAATACAATTTTGCTCTGTTTTTTGCTAATACATAAAAAAATACACTAATATTACTTACTGTATAACAAATCTTCCCCTTAAATAATCAAACCATATAACAATTATCAATGTGTATTTATATATTTCCTATCGCATCTGAGGGCTTAATAAGACAGACTAAAATACCAGTGGTAATAAGTATTTATTTACAAGTAACAATTACTTTCAAATAAATATATCACCGGGTTTTTATTAACATTGCTGGAGAAAATCAGTCATTATATATTTTATCTGAATATGTGAGTTAAAGTATCCTAGATTCAACATGCTGTTACCCTCTAAATATATAATTGAATAACTATTAAGAGAAATTTAGTATTAATATTGTAGGTGTAATTACAAGTTCTCATTATTTAAATACATTTTGGTTTTTCATTAATATCCAAAACTGAACAAACTTGTTGTATACATATAGAATTAAATTTAAATAATTCCCTATTTGTCCAATGAACATCATAAAATGGAAAATTCCCTTGAAGAAAGGAGATTAGAATGAAATCAAAAACAAAGCAATGATTATGCCTATCTCAGGATTATAATTTTTTTTTTTTTTTTTTTTACAAATCAAATGTAGTTGTCTCTATTTTAGAAGTTTCTAAAATTACTCGTAGTCACTGTTAAAATGCATATGATAAAGTACTTCATCCAAAAACAAGATATGTTGTGAAATATTTTTCTACCATATATTACAAGGTTATGATAAAAAAATGAACTGTCATTTTTTTACAGCCAGGTACACTTGATCATTATAAATCCTTCTACAGATCTGATTTGTACTTAAGAACATGTGATCCCTTTTACAATATTCTATCACTGAATTAAATCAATAGAAAGAAAAGAACATTTATCTTTATTCAATACAAATAAGCTTTTTTTTTATTATTTGTTTCTTTATTTCCTGTTCAGATTTTTCCTCCCCTGTTTAGAAATTTCCTGTAGAAAATTTGTTTTTAAATCCTCATTTAAGTTTTTTTGTATATTCCCTGGACTTCATTGTTTGGAAATTTCAACTGGATTTATATTTGATTAATAAATTTGTTTTTGCTTAACAAATGGATAAATCCTTCAGGCAGTTTATCTCCCTCTTCTTTTACTGCTGCTAAAGACAATGATGTATAAGGCTTCATTATTGCATTATTAATGTGTCCAACTTGTACAACGTAGCAACTGGTTTCTGCTGGTCTATTTGCAAGGCAGTGGCAGCACCAAAAGAAATGTAGCTATTAGCAGTAAATCAGAATCAATAAGATTGAAGACTCTTTTAGTTCGCTTTCTTATTTTTACTGCTGTGGTGTGTATTTAGCTTGTACGGGGCGGAATGTTACATAGTAACGTTGTTCACTGAGCACTGATTTGGATAGTGAAATTTTACGTATTGTTTAATAAATGAATCCATCTAGCAAGTGAATTTACTAACTTCCAATAAAAATAAAATGAACCCATCTTAATTTACAGATAAGACAGAGGGTTTAAAGAAAATTTTAGAATCAATTTCAAAATTGAATTAAATAAGGTTCTTTCAGCTTGGACTATTTTTTTACCTTTAAAGTAAACTGATGTTTTTTTTTTATTTTTATTTATTTATTTTTTTTGTATCACCCATGCAAAGCAGTAATGCCACTAAAACACAAGGGGTTACAGAGTATGGAAGAATTAGAAACAGAAACATTAATGATGAGTGGAAAGAGAATAATTGGGAGGACAGTAGATAGCAGTTGATATTCCATTTAAATTTTTTCAAATTAAAGTTGGCTGGAAAGCATTGAGCTGGAAGGGAGTTCCACGAGCGAGATGTGCAAGAAAAGAAACTGTTAGCATAAAATTTATGGCTACATCTAGCCAGCTCAACTATAAATTGATGATATCTTGATGCCAGACTAGTACTGTGCTTAAATTATGAAAAAAAAGTCTAGGTACCATAGTGTTATGTTCGGTAAGACTTGTTATGGTCTGGTTCCTTGTACCACGGTGATAGTCCAAGGTAGAACCAATAAAGAAGAACTCTAACACCGGTATGGAATAACACAGATATATTACAAACAGGATTATATACAGAGAAGTAGAAGTGTTAGTATAAACAATGTAGTCTCGACCAGTATCACTATTCCAATGTTTTGCAGTAATTGTCTGAACGCGACTCTGTTTCAGACTGCCTCTGACTCTACTCTTGACTCAACTTGAACTACTGACTCGTTGCTTACTCCTGAGGTGCAGTATTTATCAAGTATGGAATAGTCCATTATTATTATTATGGGTAAGATCTCATAACACAGTGACGATCTCGTCTGAACAATTACCATGAAAGTATTTATAGAAAAGGCTCAGAGGCAAACTTATGGTGGTGGGAAAGTGACTGAAGCTGAGCTGCCAGATCAGGACCAGTAATATTGCTAATTCTTCTTTGGATCTTATCAAGGAGCTCAAGGTAAATATCAAAGAAATATTCTAAGCATAGATGAATGGTAGACTTATAGATAGATTCTAGAGAGAAAAATTGTCTTGTACAACACAGTGAACCAGGTTTCATAGCAGCTGAACTAACAATGGATTCAATATAGCCTTTCCCTTCATGTCAACTGAGAATGGGAGCCCAAGAAGGCACAATGAGTCACTTTCCTGGGGGTTAGCATCAGCCATGCTGATGGAAGGCAGGAAGAGGTCACTCAGACGATTAATGGAGAGAAATTTAGTTTTGAAGGCATTATGAATTGCATGTATATTAGAAAAATATCCTAAAATTATCCATGAGTCTCATGATAAAGTGTAGTTGTAGGATCACTGCATAGGAACTGTTCCCTTCACATATTTAGGTTGAAAGCCAGATATGTATTTATTCATGCATAGTATTTTTGAGCAAATAGACCTGGCAGAGCCCATCCTCCCCCAGGTTAAACCACAGCTGATGTCCTTGTGGGGAAAATTGTGAAAATGGCTTACCTCGGAAACGCGGGCGAATCTGTGCAGTGTGCAAACTCCGGTTCTCCCAACGGTAAAAGGAACCAAAATGGCGGCGCCCATATTTTATGCCGGGCAGTCTCGGTTAGTTAACGCGAAATCTCATTGTCTCGACATTCGCATGCAAATTGTGGTCGGTCATCGGCTGTATAAAGCAGGCTCGTTTTGCTGTTTTGGATCAGAGAGCTTTCGGCTCGTGAGAAGGTTGGATGTGCGACACCGGAGGTTTTTGGTCACCTCCTCCTCACGGTTTCCTACCTGCTATCATCAGTTGAATTGTTGCGTTACCTCCCACAGTCCTCCAACTTCTATTGATGCTATATAACCCAGTACTGCCTACTGCATGGTTTGATCATCAGTAACTAAAATGATTCCCCCTACCAGGCTTTTCTGTGGAGGAGATGGCGAAACACCCAGCAGGATTAAAAACAATACCTGCCAAAGGGTGAATGAACCTTTTTGCTAGCACAATGGGGCCCCATGGCTATGTATGATATTTAGGTTGAAAGTGTGTCTCATGCAAGTAGACTTGGTGGACCACATTACTCTTCAATCGATATCATCCAACTCAAAGGCTTTCTTTCTCACAGACATGTGACCATTGATTCCATCAGAATAAGCATCCATCCTGGTTGTTGACTTCAGGAAGCCTTCTGCCTAGGGATGCTGAGTTATCACCACACTGGCTGCATACATAGATGTGGAGGCCAGCTGTTGATCCTTCAAGAAGGTTCATCTGCCCTTTGAACATAACAAGTCATTCCTTTTTTTTTTTTTTAATCCTGTTTGGTGCCTAACTACCTTTCTCACTAGAAAAGTCTGACAGAACCAGTTTAGTTGCTGATGGCCTAATCATGCAGCAGCTAATACTGGGTTACATGGTACCAGTACCACTTGTAGAGTGACCTGACCTAATATACTAATGTTAAATAAAAATATAGGGTAGATATTATTGTTGTAGACAGTTAACCATTTGAATCATTATTACTTATCAGTATCAATATCCTTAAGCATATGGGATAAATTACACTATGATCTCTGTAAGAAAAATCTGCAGTGAAGAGTGTAGATGGCTTTTATAATTTTCCTTGTATGAACAGCCTTATTCAGGTTAAATGTTTAGGCTGTGTAATAATCTTGAGGGTTTAGGTGCTGAACAAACCAGTATTATGGGGATCTGAAAGATGAAAGTTTTGATAATGCAGAAATTCAATGAAGTAAACTGCTTTCATTATTAGTTTCTCCCTATAATTCTTTGGTTTTATTATAAGATATTTTATTATTGGAAAATTGAATTAAAATTGATATATGGTTGCTGTTCACTCACAGAGTGAGTATGACCATCAGTGACATGTCCAGCCCTTCACTTAAACTCCCCCACTCACAACATTGCATTTATCAGTTGTGTGAATAAAAGTGGCTCATAAATCCAGTCATCAATCTGCATTTCTTGTCACATATGTGGCATATCAAATCATCCCCAGGTGGTGGAAGGAGACTTTGATCATCATCACTTCCAATGTTTCCTTTCGTATGCCTTGTCAGACATATTTTTCGTTTCACCTTTTGGAAGTGATGTCTGATGATCCAGCGTCCTTTAAAAGGTCTCTGGTGAAATAAACTATTACAATGGAGCCTTAAAGTGGTCTGTTTTTCTTTAAATTCTTAGCTCTGAATTTACATTGAGCTCTCAGAATTTCATCCTCCTTGGTACTAACCATACGGATTACTAAATTTTTCATAACATATATATATATATATATATATATACACTGATGTTTTGATAGTCATTTTATTAAGATGTTATTACATTAAATTAGTAAAAATACCTCTTTTGTTGATTAAAACACTTTCATTGCTGTATTGTTGCCTGGCTGTGCTGGCCCATTTTGAGAAAAATAAGAAATTGCCATTTACTGTAAATAATAGACTAAAGATGCATATGGTGATTTCACATGGACACCACCATTTGGGTTATGATAGATTACCCTGCAGTATGGACCAAGTTAAGTGAGACTCTCAATACAATAAAAATATGCTACAAAACAGGTTGCACTGTACTCTATTCCTATTGCATTTTGGAAATAGTACTAAATCCTGGTTAGTTTATAAACATAAACTCTAGGGACGAACATTTCACTGTATCTTGAAAATATATATATATATATATATATATATATATATATATATATATATATATATGCACACACACATTGGTAGCAAGCAATATAAGTTTTGTAAAGAAATATAGGAATGTTCACAGCAATGGAAGTATTAAATTATACAGAGTTTCTTTTGTCTGTTAAAAAGTTTTCTTATAGATTTGGACAGGATTAGTGTATATTATCTGACTTTTATTAAATAAATTTTTCACACAAAATGAAGTGAAAATTAAAAAAAATTGCCTTTGAACATTCCCAGATGAATTTTGTAGTAGGTGTAAATAAAAGTGTAGTACCTTTTTTCTTTATAAACTTTTTTCTTGACTCTAAATATATGCATGCGTTTGTGTGTGGGTACATGGCCAAGTGGTTAAAGCATTCATTTTCCAACCATAAGACCCAGGTTCAAATCTCCACATGATCAAGTTGTCAGGAAGCTGACCTTGATGTTTTTGGTTTGGGAAGGTAATTACAGCATCTTTTGGAAAGTGTCTGAAAGCCACATCAGTTTGACTCAAGTTTTGTGAGTGAAACTGAGTCAGTGGAACTGTTCAAAGGCCATTGACGCACAAATTCACATATCATTACCATGGGCTTGAGCACCCTGTCCTTGTTCAAACTGTTGATCATGCCAGATGATCCACCCGGAAACATCAGTTCAACTTAGTTGCAACATCAGCCAGAAGTGAGCTCTTTGAATGTTGAACACGCAAATGTGCCTAAGCAGTTGTATGCAACAAGGATTGGCTACCTGCTCTCAAAATAAGTAGCCAGTCATTATTTTATTTTATTCCTTTTTCTTGCTCTCTCTTCCTTTGTTTGCAAGACAGGGGTCAAAGGTGTAAAATAGATTTGAGATCAAGTTGACAATTTCTCATCCATCATGAAAGGTTTTGTATTGAAGTGCTGTCCCATTCATTTCCTGCCTTTTTTTATTGGAGAGTTCAACCTCAAGATATTATGACACTTGACTCTACAAAGTCAACAAAGATTGGAACAATTTTATAGGGATTAAAATGTCTTTGCTTGTTCCAATTAAAACCCCATTTCCATTCTTAGTATATAGTTTCTTTCCTCACCCCTTTGTATCAGTTGTGGGGATTCACTTGTCTTTCTCAGCTCTATAAAACTCTAGAAAACATAGTAATAATTGATATCCAGGTACACAAAAATGTATGCACACGTGTCTTTAGATTTATTGCTGAAAGAAAAACCTTACAAATACCACTAGTGGGCCTACAAGTGCTAAGTAGCTCAATTACAAAAAAAAGGGAATCATAAAATTGGATGAATGCCATTAAATTTTATTTGATGCTGAATATTGAAATTACTGTTTGTAATAAATTTTCCTCTTCTCTTGTGCCAGAGTTGAATTTTATCTGATAATCTATTAAAAATGCCATTGAGAATGTCCAAGAGTTCAACTGTCACAGACCAGTTAACTTTTCTTGCTAATTCAATAAAGGATTGTAAATGGAAGCCAGTTAAAGTAAAAAAAAAACAAAAACAAAAAAAACATATATAATCATTGTAAAGAGGTAATTTGAGTGCAAATATGAACAGGTTTTTATTTAAGACATAAAAATTCAAGATTGAAATGTATTGTAAATGATTAATAGATACTCTCATTCAACCTTTGGATCTGATTATGTTTCATTTCTGAAGAAAAGTAAAGCTTTCCTTGTTACAAGCAACCATGACCTTTCAACAAATTATACTTTTTTTACAAATGTTTTAAATTTTTATTCCATTAAAAATTCAAGTAATTTTTAAGAACTGTATACAGTATTAGTGGACACAGTGTTAATAGCAGGTACAGAAAGGAAACTGCAGAGACTGCTACAGAAGATAAAACAAAGTGAGAATTGTAAGAAGATAGTATGTATGGTTGTCAGCAAGAACAGCCCAAGATACAAACTATGAATAGATGTTAAAATCAAGCATGAAAATTTAATTATCTGGGAAATGTATTAACAGAGGTTAGAAAACATGACACCAAATTCCACAGTACATTGGAATAGTGAAAGATGCCTTCCAAAAGCTAAGCAAGGAAAACAGGAAAATTTCATTAGGAAAAAAAGTGCTGAACTTATATTAGTCCTCCTAACATGGCAGTGAATGCTTCATTCACAGATGAAGATTTGAGGTGATAGAAATGTAGTTCAGAAATATGTTAAGTTTCTTTTCTTGCATATCTTGCTTGTGAAACTCTTCTAGCCTCTTCCTTTTCAGTCAACTTTGATCTTCAAAAATTTAAATGGAATGTCAATTTTTATCTTCTGTCTTAATTTCTGTTCTTTGTTCCCTCTTAATGTTTTTTTGTTCTATTCTTTCACACTCAGCAACACTTTGCATGTTAGTGGCTTTATTGCAGTAAAATGATTAAAATAACATAAGAATAAAATATAAATTAGGAAATGTTGGCCATTTCGAGGGGTGGAAATGTTGGCCATTTCGAGGGGTGGAAATTTTTATTTATAAAAAGAAATTTTGGTAAAAATAAATGAAAAAGAATGATCTTCAACTTAATCATTATTTAAATAGTATTTACTTTTCTCTACATGATTAGACTTTGTCAGGGGAGGACAACTAGAATCCTATCAATGATGAATTGGATAAATTCCATTACAGTGTTTGACAGGAAAAATCCTACCCCTCTTTTTTTTTTTTTTTTTTTTTTTTTTTTTTTAAGATCTTTTGTGGATATGAGAATAAGAATATATGGTAATGGTAATATTAGCCATTTCACTACAAGGAAATATTTGGCATTAATTGACTGAGCAGCCAGTTCTCCTTTTGATTGAAGTTTATAAAATCTTTATCTTAAAACACCTTTTTTAGCAAAACAGGTTTCTCAAGTTCAATGGGCGTTTTTAACTATTTCTAGCATTGATGAGGATTTCCTTAACTTTCTATTTGAAGTGGTGTGAAATGTTATAATCGTGTTATTTTTTCTTCAAGTTACAAATGCAGACCATTTAATTGTTGCTGCTGTTGGTATTCATCAAGTGATGTGGTTTGTGTTATTTGGTACAGTTCTTTATTTACAGTCTGCAATAATCAAAGACAGATGATTTTTGCCAAGACCCTCAAGCTTTACTTGCTCAATCTTTTTTTCACTCTTGATCTTAGGAAGAGGTTTGTATACAGCTGACAGTTTAGATATTTCTGGATGGGTTTGGCGTCATGCATGGCATCCATATGAAAGTCTTGATCTGATGAGGCTATTTTAAGAACATAACTCGAGTTTTCAGATTTCAGTGGTTTTATAGCGGCTTGTTGTTTTGAGTGAAACTACCTCTAGTACAGCCTATTTTATGTTCAATTTCTTCCCCTGCTCACATACTTAGTTATAGCTCCAGTCCATTATTAAATATTAATAAAAAAAGCAAGTCTTTCAATTATGCAAAAGGCAATGTAACATGAAGTGCTGTGTGCAAATAGATGAAACAAACTTAAAAATCTAATATAGTATTTAATTTTATATGTAAATTTACATCAAGAATGCCAGTCATTTTTTTCTTTTAACTTTTCATTACAGTTGAATTTTAAGTGTGTGATTTTAATGAATCCCAGGTGTGCCATCTGTAAGAAACAGTGTTTTGAAATATGTCTGTTATCAGACATGTCCAATCAGGAATTCTTTTGTTTTCCTGAGAAACTTAAAAATAGTAATAATCAGATGCTTAAAATGCAGCATCTGTGTAAGGATAAGTTTGCCTCCTCGTGAATAGGATACTAAAGACTATATTAATAGAAAATAAAAGATTTCTTCTTTTGATCTTAATTATTTCCAGTCAAATGCAAATAAAAGCAAAGAATCAAAATGGCTGTTTTGTTTAAACATCAGTAACTATATTTCTTTTTCTTCAACTTAAGAACTGTTTATTATTACTACAATAGGTCAGTCAGTACAATTACTTACAAAAAAGACAAACTGTTGTCATTATGGTTCTTTGATGTAGAAATTCTCTTGATGTTAGCTTGATTTTTGTCATATTATAAAAGAATAGTAATAATAATAGCATAGGGAAAAGTGGAAGTTGTTTGGATACTCTCTTAGATTACAGTATGATTGATCTAACAATTCTTAAAGGTTAAAGAATATTAGTTGGATATATTTATTTATTAAAATTTTACTTGGTTCAACAATTACTACTATAGTACCATTGATCAATAGAGCATTAGAGCTTTTCAGATATTAGACTGTGATTTGGAAATAGAACCATTACAAAAAGCGTACCTGCTCAAAACAGTACTTCAAAAAATATTCAATGCAGCTTATCAATCAAAGGGAGAAATGATCAGTTAATTTTCTTAAGGGAGGTGACCTGAAAATAAATTTCTTAACATCGTACATGGTACAGAAGTGAAATAATAAAATAAATCAGAACTGTTCAATGAGTTTACAAAATTATTTTTAAATAGAATAGTTGGCCACATTTTATTATGTATCTCATTTCAAATTCATTTTTCTTAAGATCATCTTTCTTTTTAGACACCTAGAAAATCCTAATATATTATTAGTAATAAATGTAAAATGAAAATCACTCAAAGAAGTGTTAAAATTCATAGACAAAAAAAGTGATGTAATTCCTTCTAAATGACAAGCTTTTTGAGCAATGCTTATCAAAGATCACTGATAAGTTTAAAATGTTAAGCCATAAAACAGAATTACAAATAAAAACAAGATAAACTGTTTTAAAAGTAGATTTTATCTCTCATCTCATAAATCAATGCACAAGAGACGGACAGGAGACCAATCAGGAAATCTTTTTGCTTGCAATGATGCCCAAATTCTTAAATTGAAATAGGAATATGCAACAATTTTGAATCTAATATGAAAAAATGTTTGCACAGATTGGCTTGTCCATAGTTTTAGCCAATCGATGACTCCAAAATACTCTATGGATGTATTGATATTGTAGCTTCACATGATTGGCCATTCTCGATCCAAAGTGGGGCATACTACTTAATCCTGCATTCCAATCTTTACAAGGTGCATCCAACATAACCAGATTGACACTGGCACATAAATAAATAAATGACAGAACTGCTATAGAAGAAAGAAACATTATCTTTGCTGTTATTTAATCCTAATTATCCTCTTTGATAAAGTTTGATTGAAGAGAAGGCTGTTTAAGAGAATTAATACCAACTTTTTTTTTTTTTTTTTTTTTAAACCGTAATTTTCAACTTGTCACGAGTTCGTTATATATCTTAATTTTACAACATAACTGTCATTGTTTTTGTTTTGTTGGAGATGTTTCTGTTGATATTAAAACTATTGTTTAGTTTTCATGATTCCCCATATTCACTAGCAATCTCCATCTCTCTTATATTGATACTCTAGCTTCTGTCTATAATACCAACATATAAGTCGATTACATGAGTTGTAATTAATTTTCATGGTGGGTTATATTAAAGATGTTAATAATGTTTATTATTGTAATACAATGTGACCCAACCATGATTAGAACACCCACAAAGTCATATGGATTGTAAATTATTTTAGCTGAGTTTGAAGTGTCTGATGTTTTTTTAGTAAAGCCTAAAAGTGAGATCTTCAAAGTGGCCTCTTGCTGTCCCCCCCCCCAAAAGAGAAAGGAAATGGAGGAAATAAATTCACTTTCAGGATCAAGTGCCACATGAGCAGAAGTTGGTAAATTCCACTTGTATATTTGTATATGCAGGTGACAGATGTTAAGTTGTGAGTCACCTGTAGAATGTAGCAAGATGGCTGTCAGTTACAAGTTACATGTTGGTAAAGGTGTAAAGATGCAGCTAGAAAGCTGCACTTTGTGATGTAGACAGTGGCATGGTAGATAAGGAGACAGTTAAAGTAAAAGAGATAGTCAAAATTCTCACTGGCTGAAGAGATCTGGTCTTATTTTGTCATGAGAAATTGATTGGTTTGATTTTTATGTCATATCAACTCTTTGCAAGTTATTTAAAGTCAAGATATTTTGGGGGTTGTAAGATTTGTGAGTGATTATTGCATTAACAATTTTTTGAGAATAACAATTTTTTTTCCAGAAACAATTACTACTACTACTAGCTGGGGGTGGTTGAGGCGATAGATTCATACCTTTCCCGAGTATATTTGCGCCTAAGTGAATATAATGAACCTAACTGGAATTTGAACTCAATTCTCTGATTTCTCATTCTGAGCTGCTATCCATTATACTACTTACACATCCTGTAATCGGAAGACAGAAATAACAGCAAAGATATCTCAACTATCATGTACCTACCCTCAGACCATGTGGTAAATCTATAAATAAATAACCAAATATATTGAAACCAGGTATTCTTGCTATGGTATTATTTTACTTTTTGTCCCCTTGTGAGTCTACACTGTGTATTTCTCTATTTTTGTTAATATCACCAGCAAATGAGAAAACAATGTGGGATGATTTGTCCAGTCAATGAAAGGCTGAGCAAGGGTATCAACTGTATGTTTTACATTATTTTATCTCATTTAAGAAAAAATTACTTGTAAAAAAAAAAAAAAAACAACCCTCTTCTTGATGAATAGTCATGAATGTGTAGCATCACCATTTGACTTGTATCCAAATCAATGATTTAAACCAGCTGCATTTGGCCTATTAAGGTGTATGAATAAGACATTCTTGTGGTTACAGTGAGGCTGTGTATATAATATAAAAAGCCTGCAAGTTCTTTCAATTGACAGAATTTCAGTATTTTATAGATTTGTGAATGGTAGCATTTTCCCCTTTCTTATACAGACAGATAGGTTAAATTTGTTTTTATTTATTTACTTTTATCAGTAGTTTAATGTGAAGGTTAATAAACTTAAAAATAAGCTTATTATTTGTGCTTAAAGGATTCATTTTTATTTATGATTATATAATTCATTGTTTATTACCGATTAATATTGTGTAACTAGAGTTATGATTTAAGAGATTTTATAGTACTTAATAAGCAGCTTTTAGTTTTTTGTTAATACAAATTTGTCATGAGCTAGTCTTTGTTTTAAAATGAAGTGTTAAAAACCAAAATACCTGTATAAAAATTAACTTTTTAAATTATTCCAAGATATTAATAACCAACCTCTAAGACTACATCTAGTTTATATAAAATATATTTTATTAAATGTTATAAAATCTTGCCAAATGTATGATATACTATAAAATCTATGCAATAAAACAAAATATTCGGCAGGCATTTTTTTTCTTTAATCATTTCACCCCAAGCAAAGTAATAAAACCACTAAGACACAAGGGGTTATCAAGTGTGGGGAGAATGAGAAAAAGAAAACATTAAGGAGAGAGAACAATACAAGAATGGGAATTAAGACAGAGATAACAATTGACATTGCACTGAAATTTTTGAAGTTCAAAGTTGACTGTAAAACCAGAAGAGTTCCCCCAAGCAAGAAGTGCAAGAAAAGAAACTGTTAGCATAGAACTTAGTTACATCTAGCAATTTCAACTGTAAAATGATGAGACCATGCCACCAATTTAGTAGTATGGTTAAATTCATAATGTCATGGTACCAAAGAGGAAAGCTCATCAGAACAATTACCATGAACAGAAAAGGCACAGGGAAGCTACATTCTCAGAATATTTTCTCAAATAACCAATAAATCTGAAAAAACAATAATAATATAAAAAAATTAAAAAAATGATAGTTGTCATAAAAACATTTTTCTTTGTGGGTTTTTTTATGTTTATCACTAGAATCAAACTGAACTTTTGGCTTTGGGATTTAAATCTTTTCATGACTATTATTTTCCCTTACTCCTTTTAATAACATCATGTAGGTGAGATAAAAAAAAAAGTCTTGGCTATCTTACAAGTTCAACAAATTTATAATGTTGGCCCCCACCACAGTCTATTTTCCCAGACCACTATGTGTGGTCTGGAAGAATTTACAATCAACCTTCTATAGAGCAAGTTGGTGGTGGGGGTAAGTACTATTTTATTTTTTTCTTACTTTTTATTTCTTTTCTTTAGAGAAATCTGAAGTAAAGGATGCTGCAGATAAGCTGACACAAGTTTGTTGGATTTAGGGGAACATAAAAGATCATTTTTGATTCTGACCTTATAAAGAAGCATGTAAATTTCCCAAGCAAGTTATGTATCTACTAAAAGGACATTAAAAATAGCATTCAGAATTAAAAGTAATCCTTTTTTTTAAAATAAATATACAATTGCTGGAATTGAATGTAGGGTATTTAGTTGTTATCTCTTGCTCTAACTTTTCTTTTGTTGAATATTGATTAAAATTTTGTAAATATTATATAAGAATTGTTAAATTGAAATTCAAATTATTTGTTTTTCTCCTCTTATAACAAAGAAATTTCAAATTTTAGTGCTTTCTCACTCCTGTCAAAGGAATCTCTCCCGGATTGACCATGCCTTCAGGAGTGTAGCTGTACTCACAACACTTGGCCAATTGTGGATTGGTGAAGCTATTTTAATCCATAGTTGGAAGTTTTGAATTTAGAGTTCTCCTTCTCCTAGACTGGTTGCCACTTAAGGCTATAGGACCTAGTCTTTCCTGCTATTTATCAATAGCTAGGGCGGTGAGAGAAGGAATGGATTGATACTTTTCCCAAGGGTATTTGTATGTAAGTGAACGTAATGAACTTAACTGGAATTCAAACTTGCTTTTTCTATTATTCAGTCTGAGCCATTATTCATTACTTCACTATGCCCTCCCATAAAAATAAAGAAATTATTGAACATTCAACAAAAGAAAATCCCACATTTGAATAAGTCTTAATCATATTGTCTCTATGACTAGTACAGAACAATATTTAGACAAAATCAATGAATAAATTTATTGAATTGATGATGGATAAAACACTAAGCCATTTGTTTTTGTACTTCTTTCCCAGAAGTGATTCTCCCCCAAACACATTTTAGGTTTGTATAACAACACTCTGCTCTGTTTTTTTTTTTTTTTTTTTTTTTTTATCTGAATAACAAACTTGACTTTCTTCCCAATTGGCTTTACCTTCATCTCAGCTGAGGACAAACTATCCGGTTTCTGCTTATTCTTTTTTTCTTTTTCTTCTGTTGACACTGGGTTAGGGCAGTAGCAAAGTTAAACAAAATGTACAATCAATGTATCTACTACTGCCCCTGTCTGTGAGCTTCACCTTTTCAGTCAACATTCCAATTGTTTTCCCTTGTCTGTATGCAGAACCTGCTCTTTACTCTTTATTCACCTGTCCTGACAAATAACCTTACACAAGTTCTTCTCAAGAGGATGTATATTTTAAGTGGCTCATATTTCAGGAATACAAAGTTTCCTCCTCATGCTTCTGTCAGTTGGCAATCATCAGTGCTTGAGAAACAACATTCATTTCATTTGTTATGGCCAGTATACTTAATATGCTGGACAAATTTGTTTTCATGGCCCAAAATTTGGTCCTCTGAAATATTGTTTATATAAATATATATATATATATAGTTCTTTTGAGCTTGGGTTTTACATTGTGTTTTAATGTATACAGATTAAAAGGACATTATTAAAGAGTGTTATATCTATAAAATCCAGTGCAGCTTTATAGGAAGACCTTGACTGTTTTGAGTTAGCTGATCATTAAGAATCCAACTATAAACTTTGACCACTATTCCTATATTGTATCTCTTTTGTTATTCATTCCATTATCCCCTGAGCTGTTACTCAAAGTGAAGTTTCACTTAAATTACAAACCTGTGCTTTGTCCACAGGATCATCTTGATAAAGCTGTAACCATGTTCTTCAATGCATTGCTTTGTCTGAGGTTTATTCCTGAGTATTAGCTTAAATTAACTCTTGAGAGCTGGGATTCCTGAAGTGGTCATTACCAGCCCTATTGGTGGCAGTAGAAAAAAAATCCAAGAAAGCAGTGACAAGAGAGGTGGAGTAAGTGGGCACTTAGAAAACAAAAGTGTGTAACTGGGGCAAGGAATGGCTTGTAAATTTTAATACTTCCAAAACAAAACTGCAGTCATTTAATCAGCACAGAAAACCTTTTCTACCTTCCATCAGCATGCATGATGCTAATCTTTGCACTGACTTTGGTTTATGTTTTCCACTTACATGAAGTAGAGTGACTATATTGAATCAATTGCAAGGACTACTGCTAAGAAAGCTGATTCACTGTATCGTACCAGACAATTTTTCTTGTCAGAATCCATTTTGCACATTTATAAATCTACCATTTGTCCATACATCCAATATTGCTTCCATTTCTGGTTTGGTGCTCCTACTATATATCTTGAGATTCTTAACAAAATTCAAAGAAGTGTCTGTAATGTAATCAGTCCAGACCTGGCATCTCAACTTCAGTCACTTTCCTGCTGCTGTTATGTGGCTTCTCTCAGACTTTACTAGAAATATTTTCATAACAGTTATTCTGATGAGCTGATTTCCTCTTTGGTGCCTTGGCTACATGAATTTAAGCATACTACTTGATTGGAAACTAAGACTTCCCATTTACTGTTGAACTAGTTAGATGCAACTATGTTTTATTTTCAATCTAGAACACATCAGAAATTAACACCAAAATGAACACCAGTGTCAAGTGTCAACCATTTTATATTAGCAATGAAAATCGAGGGGGGGAAAAACTTTTGCAATGACTTCTTTTTTTTTTTTTTTTTTTTTTTTTTTTTTTTTTAGTGATACAGTGAACTGTACATTCTTCTAGCATCTTTTGTGATGGCATGAATATATGCAGTCCATTTGAGGTTGGGAGTGAGCTTTATGTCCAGTAGGTGTTTGAGGCAAAGGAGCTTCTTTCAGGATATGACCTCTCATCAGAATTGATGCAGGGTCTGCTCAGTAGTGATGAAGTGTTACCAGCTTAGTTTTAGATAAAAAGAATACTTTTATTTCTCGGCTTTTATACTGATTATTATAAGTGTTAATGTAAGGATTTACTTGGAAATCAAATCTTTAGCTTTATTTCATCTGTTCAAAATACAATATAATAGGTCTCTCTGAGTGTAGGAGTCTTACAAATAAGTATATCAAAATTAATGTCTGGAGAGGATGGGTTGTCCAAAATTGTTTGAATACATGAGCCATAGTGATATTGATGGGGGAAAAAAAGCATAGGCATTATTGAACCAGTTGTTGGAAGTGTCAAAGATGTAATATTGATCAGCCTGATTGGTTTGCTATTTTTATGGAATACCATATTCCAAATCTGTCACTGAAATAGTCTTACAGAACAGTTCCACCTTCTAAAATTAGACCAACCATTCTGTAAAAACTTGTCCTGCACAATACAATAATGTTTTACGACCACTCTGGACAATTTCTTAACAAATGAAGAAACTTGAAGCAGCAGAAATCTGGTTCTACAGAAGGATGCTGTGAATACCATGTACCAAACATATAAAGTTTTATAGAAGATGGAAACCAAAAGGATACTTAGCATCAGAAAGAGGTAGTTGACTTTCTAGAGAACATAATGAGGAAAGAGGTCTTGGAAAATTTGATACTTACAGGGCATATTGAGAGCAAGAGGGACAGAGAAAAGCAGTGTACAAGTGTGAGTAAACAACAGAACAAGATTTAGGAGAGATAACAACACACACACTATATATATATATATATATATATATATATATATATATATATATCTGTATGTTGTCCATGTAATACACGTATATGAGGGAGGGCTTGGTGGAATTATTGAAGGCTTTGTTTTCTACATGTTTCATGTAGAAATCAGTGTCTGTCCAAGAGGTGAACCCATCACTGTGTTGTCAGTTTCTGTATAAATGTTGCCATCTTCAGGATGTTGGCAATCATAGTGCCACAATTTCTTATCCTTTGCAGCTCTTAATAATTTTTTGTTATCTCTCCTAAATCAATCATGACAAGGCATCTCGACTTCAGTCACTTTCTCACCAATGTGATATGAATTCCCTCTTTCTTTTCTACAATTATTTTCATTGCAACTGTTCTGATGAGCTTTTTTTTCCCTGGTGCCCTGACTTTATGAATATAAATATGCTACTAGATTGGCAACTAGGTCTCACTGTTTTACTATTGAACTAGCTAGATGCGACTGCCACTTCTACTGTAAAAATTTTCTTTCTGTGGAATTCCCTTACGTTTACTTGCTTCCTTGATAACTACAATCTTCAAAAATTGAATGCAATGTTATTTGCCATTTTCCGTCTTGGACCCTATTTCTTCTTCTGTTCTTTTCTTCAATCCTCCCCATTTTCAGTTTTCTCATTCTTTGACTTTCACTCCATGTAGCCCTCTGTGTTTTGATGGCATTATTGTCTTGCTTAGGGTGAAACAATTAAAAAAAATAAATAAATAAAGCAAAGAAAGGTTTGATGGTTTGTTAATAAGGAAAGATGATATCAGGTTATGAGAATCAAAGAGTATGTCATTTATTTCTACAACTGCTTTTGCCATTAGTCAACCATCAATCACCTTGTCCACACCCAGGTTCAGATTTATTTATGGACAAATGAAATATATGTGGTTATGAGAAACACCAGTATGCCTACTTATTGGAGATTTATTACATAAAACAAAACCTGAGAAGATAGTTTGGCTTTGATGGAATAAATGATTGTGAGGTCGAATCAAAAATGTTAAGTCTTTACTTTCCAAAGGGTAAATTAAATCTCATTTAAATACACATGGAGACCTACCAAACTTGATCTGCAGTATACTCATTAATAATACAAATTTAATAACCTCATCCATATGTGTGTGTAAAAAGAAAAAAGCTAAAAAATATGGAAGGTATTATTAATAAAAAAAGAAAAAGGCAATACTCAGTAAGATCAGCTATAAACACAGACAATGTGCTGATTGTGTTTGGAAAATAAAACATTCCTATAACTCTAGATATATACATAAAACAATTCATGCATTCAGTTAAAAATAAAAATAAAATCATCCTTAATGAGGACTAAAACTATAGCCAAAAGTGCTTGGACACACAGAACATTCAGATAATTTCTACATAATTTATGACCAGAAAAGAAAAAAAAATTATATGAACAGAAGAAATAAAAAAATTTAACCACAGTACCATGTTAGTCATTTCTAATGAAATTTGTTAAAAAGAGGAATTGCTGCACAGATACACACACACACACACACACACACACACACACATATATATTTTAAGACATTTTTATGTTTATACATTCTTTTTATAGATACAAATATTTAAGTAAATGCTCTGTTTATTATAAACAGTATTAAACAACATTTACCAGCCTGAATTTCTGAGAAATTTTCACAGAAAATGTTCATCCTCTGACAGGATTCAAACCTGTGCCCTATATGGAACCGTCATTTAGCTTGACATGCCTTTACCGATTTGGCCATAGAGGCGCGTTCATTAGCAAGGTTGAATTTACTGTATTTGAACTTCAATCTTCTATGAATCTCTCATGTACATTCATATCTGCTTATGGCATATCAAATGTAAACAAATGACGTCACATTATATAAATGAACAAAAGTCAAACAATTATTTTAAGACATTTTTATGTTTATACATTCTTTTTATAGATACAAATATTTAAGTAAATGCTCTGTTTATAATAAACAGTATTAAACAATATTTACTGGCCTGAATGTCGAGAAATTTTCATAAAAATATTCGTCCTCCGACATTCAGGACTGTAAATGTTATTAAACACAGCATTTACTTAAATATTTGTATCTATAAAAAGAATGTATAAACAAAAAATGTCTTAAAATAATTGTCGGATTTTGTCCATTTTCTATAATTTACATGTATATATATATATATATATATATATATATATATATATATATATATATATAAATTAATGGATTTATTTTAATCTGACATTTTATTACTGCAAATGTTATTATAGTGGACTCTTCTTATTTGAAACAGGCACCCATTTTTATTTATTAAACAATGTGTTATGCTTATTTGAGAAATTTAAAGAAAATGTGCCCTCTGGTAGTTCTTAAATGTGTCTCCTTTGCACGAGGACACTTTTTCTTTACTTAGATTTCTCAAATATGAATGTACAAACAGGCCGATAGAAATAATGCACACTGTTTAATAAATAAAAATGAGGCACCCATTTCAAGTCTCATTTATAATAACATTTGAATAAATATTTATATATATTCAGTTGTATAGCTCTATCACAGATGTTGAGCACTTTCCACTAAGTACTGCTCTTACACACACACACACATATATATATATATATATATATATATATATATATATATATATATACACACACACATGTATGTGTGCATATGCTGGGAATTTTTTTTTTTTTTTTTTTTAATGTTCGTTGCCCACTGTAATGAGACTGACCACAACTTTGACATAAAAAATGCTTTTCTGATCAAAGGAGAAAATAATTCACAATGACATCTACAGTAAATTTGCACCCTTGCTCTTACAACATTTTATCATTCCTGGCAGATCTAATATGACAATGTGGAATACCTACTTAAAAAAGTGACGTAAAGAAAAAGATTCTAAATGAATTTGGCTGATTTAAAAAAAAAAAAAAAAAATTTTTTTATATATATATATATATATATATATATATATATATATATAATATATATATATATATATATATATATATATAAAATTTTAACTTTATATTGATTATTTTTACTTTATATAGACAGGATCAATATATTGTTAATCAATATTTGAAGTTGTGTTTGTCACAGTAAACTTCAAATGTAATGTCAACTGAAAAATTTATCCGCCATCACAACTATACAAAATGAAATATATCTTTATAATGCAAATAGAAAAGGATCTTCTATTTAAATCTAAGCAAGCATACTTGTAAATCATCATTAATTGTCATGTTAGATTGAGATTATATTTTTGGCTTTTAAGTGACTGTAAATTGAGGTCGCTGATTTAGTAAGTTAAATCAGGGCTCTATCATTGGGCTCATGTTGTTTCTTATCTTCAAGGCATCAGATCCCAATCAGCCCTGCTATTTAACCCATAGCTGGAGGAAAACTGATTCATTCCCTTTTCCAAGGGTATTAGTGCAAAGTGAATGAAACAGAATTGTAGGAATTGGACTTGGCATGCAGAATTCACTCTCTGTGACAATAACTGTTCCTCCATTTTCATGTACATACTAAACAATAAATTAGAGATTAAAGTTGTGGACCCAAGAAAGAATATTTCTGTTATTTTTCAATTTTGCTTTCTGAAACTTGATTTGTTTGTTCTGTCTCCTCTCCTCTCTCCATGTAATATATGCATTTATATTTCTCATTATTATGAGCGTTATATTTTAGCAGGTACACATATTTATATATTATATAATTTATATTTATATATTATATTATTATGAGCGTTATATTTTAGCTTGAGCTGACATCTGTTCTTTTCAACAGAATAATTGACATCTACTTGCCTGAGTTTTAGTCATTAATAAAAAATATTTTTTAAAAAGTGTTGTTTTAGCAGAGTTCACACCTGCATCTCTCTTATGTAGGGGAAACTACTATATGGCCTGGTGTGCCACAAAGGACTTCACAAAGCAAAGCTCAGTTACCCTTATAAAGGGAAACATATACGATCATCGTTACCCTTATGAAGGAAAGCATATATGTATCTCATTTTCAAAACACATATCTGCTTTTTTATATCCAAAATGTAAACAAAGTAATTGCTAAAGAATTAATGAATTTTTAATCCATCGTTATTTGTCATTATAAAGATTACATTTAGTGGATACAGGTGTTTGAGTAGATTCTCAGGTTTTTAAACGGGATAACTGAAATTTTACATGGTGAAAATAAAATCTCTTGGCTTTTGTTGTGGTTGTTGTTGCTGCTGCTTGTTTGGCGTTTTTTGGAATTCTGTTCTGAGTGAACTGGAATTTGTGTCCAGATGAAAATAACTTTTTGCAGTATGGCGTCTCATTAGATGAATCAAATTAAAGTGAGTTTGCCGCAAGTAATTAAATTCAGAATGGTTTTGCTGTAAATAATTACTTGTAATTAAAAGATTAACAAATATTAATTTTAGAGAAATTGGAATTTTATGTGAATAAAATTTTTTTTTTTTTTTTTTTAGTAGGGAGTCAATCTGACAAAGAATTTTTAGAAATTGGAATTTTTTTTTTTTTTTTTTTTTTTTTAATATTCAGGGTGGCTAAGGAACACAAGCATGAATAATAAAGATTAATGTGAAAAGACGACTCACTCCTCAAAAAACCAAATCTGAAGGTTATCTTCTTGTAATGTTATTTTCATGATAAAACTTGACAAGCAGCTTATAAATATTGATTTCATAAAATTCAAGATTAACTTAGTTTTGTTCTTAGTGCAAGTAGTTCAATATTTCTTTTTTAAATATTTTCACTCAAACTATAAAAATACAATTTGGTCTAAGTAATTTTTGACAGATGTAATTATAAAAATACAATACCCCTTTGATTATTTGGGCACTTTGGGACAGATATTGGAAAAAGATGTTTTGGGATAATTCAAAATTCCAGATAACTTGAATACCCCAGTTAACAAAAAAAAGAATTAACATTTATATTAAAAAATAACATTTTCAAATACTCTGTTTAGAGTTTGGTCCAGTTATTTTTTTTTTTTTTTTTCTAATGAAAAAAATATAGCAACAAAGAGGACAACAGATTTAACAATGTAAATAGTGTAAATAAGTAAAATACCTCATCTCAGAAATATAGACAAACTTTTGTCTGTTTCCTTGCATTCTTCTATTGCTAATTCCCAAAGTCAGATTAAAGTGAATGTATTTGTATGAGCAGCTTCTGGTTAAAAGCACAGCCAACTTAAAAATTTGTCAAACATAATTGTTGCTTCAGTATTTGAAATTGGTCATTGTGGCTGATGAGTTTCGACATGGCCAATATCATTATCATCAGACTCCTCCTCATCTTCAACATTTTATGGCATGGTTATAATTTTCAACAATCCTCCTGGATCACTTAAGTGTTCATAACCAGGTTTATCTGCATTGAAAAAGTCATTTCTGTTTCATTTACATCATAACATTGCAAATTGCTCAATAATCATATGGTTCTCTCAATTCTCAAAATGCTTGTCTGAGATGAAATATTAGAATGATTTGATTTGGATGATTTTAGTTTTTCTATTCATTTCATATTCCGATAATATAGTATTACTGTAACCATTGAAAATGTAAATTGTTACTCATCTGTCATGTTGCTAGAACCATTTAATGAGAAAATCCTATCTATCTCTATCTTTCATTCCTATATATATATATATATCATACAGATTCTTTATTTTATATATATATATATATATATATATATATATATTATAAATTGATTTAAAATGTTTTTTCGCTACAGTTCTAACCATGTTTCAAAAATGTAAGCTAAAAGCTTCAAATTTAATTTTGTAATTAAAGACATTAGTTCCATTTCAAAATTAAATACTGAAGCTTTTAGCTTCCATTTTTGAAACGTGGTTAGAACTGTGTAGCGAAAAAAAACATTTTAAATCAATTAATTTATAATATTAATGCATGTCAGCTATAAGTAAGATGAATTTTCTCTTAGAAATATCATAAAGAAATACACAACCCCAATCAACCTGAGCAAGAAAATTAAAATATCTATCATAAAAAATTTAAAAACAACTAACCTTATCAAAAATAACAACTACAAAATCAAAACTACAAAGACTCCTCACTATGAGTTCAAATGTCCCTTAATGAACTGTGTTCCTGATTAAACCAAACTCAAATAATTACATTGTCACACTACTACATGCCTATCTAGATGACTTGGGTTGCACCTACCCAGACATAGATTCATTAGGACTCATTTAAACACACACAAAAACCTACCAGACTCCATTTGAAACATACTAGTAGAAAATACAAGTATAATAGCCTCATCAACATAGAAAAAAATAAGAATGGAAGCCCTGATAATAAATAATAACCCCCCACCCCCCACCGAAAAGCTAACCCTGAATAACATTAACCATGAACATGGTCGTAATGTGCTGACCATATTTGGAAAATAAAACATTCCTTTAACTTTATCCACATACATAAAAATAACCACATATTTAGTTAAAACTAAAAACAATAAAAATAACTTTTGATAATGGCTAAAAGAATAGTTGAAAGTGCTTAGATATGCAGAACTTTTGGACAGTTTCTATACACTTTGTGTCCAGAAAAGAAAACACTTGTACAAACCCAAGAAAAATTAAATAAAAAGCATTAATTGCAGTACCTTGTCAGTTGTCTTCAACAAAACACACACACACACAGATTCTTAATTCTATGCTGCACTTTAATTGGGTTACCTTTACAAGGCTACTTTGTTTTTTTTTTTTCTATAAGATGGTATTAGAGGTAGAAATTGAGCATTCCTTCTTCATCAGTGTACATCAAGCTTTTTCAACTGCATATTTGATATCACTGACAGGAAATCAATGAGTATGTAAAAGAGGAAGTTAGTGCTAATATACAAGTAAGAAATTTTACTCAGAAT
Organism: Acanthosepion pharaonis; assembly: GCA_903632075.3. Classification (NCBI taxonomy): domain Eukaryota; kingdom Metazoa; phylum Mollusca; class Cephalopoda; order Sepiida; family Sepiidae; genus Acanthosepion; species Acanthosepion pharaonis. Next base: position 366,264 of record CAHIKZ030005614.1, read on the forward strand.
GGCACACCTGATTCATATTGTATTGCTAAAGACAAACATAGTGAATGTCAAGCAGACATAGAAATAAGAAGGTTAAAAGTATAAAGATTTTTGTTTTTCTTGATTTGCATAAATGGAATACAGACATTGATGGAAATACAATACTATTTTCAATATGAGATGAGATTTCTGTAAGATTCTGATGATATATAATTTGAAAGCCTCATAATTTAATATAAAAATTGAAGCTTTGTAATTTAATTATAAGAATTGTGGCTTCATAATTTAAGATTTTATACAATTTTTCTTGCAAAAATAGTTTTAATCTGAAACTTTTCATCAATATATTACATTTATTTACTTAAGTCCTTCAACAGATCTTGTAGACTGGTGCTACAATATCACAAAGAATTTTATCAAATGACTTAAACCATGTCACTTGATGACTTTCAACAACAGCACCAATTGAACTGGGTAGGACATGTAACTAAAAGAGAAAATAATGACATAATCAAGATGTTGACATTCCACACTACCCCTTTGCTACTCCGGATTATGCCCCCTTGTTCTTTTCTAGTTTCTGCATACATGCACACTTATATATATATATATATATATATATATATATATATATATATATATAACCCAAGGCAATCCTTAATGTATAAGGATTGCCTTGGTATTGCCCCATGTGAGACAGTAAAGCCATTAAGACACAAAGGTTACAAGGTGTGGAAGAATTAGGAATAGAAACATTAATAATGAGGCAGGAAGAGGAAAGAGTAATCAGATGGACAGTAGATAGTGACTGATATTGCATTTAAATTTTTGCAGATTAAAGTTGGCTGGAAAGCATGAAGTGTGTGTGTGTGTCTTATTATTGTTTATATTCAATGTTGTTTTCTCTCTCCTGGAAGAAATTCTGCTAACAAGAAGGCTTTAAATTGACTTTGATCTGTTATCTACTACAGCTTTGTTCTTTGCCATTTTATTTTAGGCAATTATCTTCAATTGAATATATATTTAAAACCTTTGTTTCAGATTGTCAAATGTAATATACAACACAGATGCCTGAAAATAGTTGGTCATAATGGTTTCTATCTTTTAGTGTGATTTATGCAATAGTTATTAAAATATTAATTTCGGAGATCTTTGATTTCCTTTCAATCTTCCCTGTGAGGCTTTGATAATGAATACATTTTCTTTCAAGTATCTTGAGCAGTGGCTCTTACCTAGAGATTATACCACCTCCTTTTGGAGGCTTTATGATGATCTGAGGAGACGATAAAGTAGGTGGTAAGGAAATACTGAGCAACAAGAGAAGAGACCTCACCAGTGATTTACTTTGAAAAACAAGGAGAAAAGTGCCTCAAAAGTTTGGGAATCATTGACTTGAAAGAGCAGTAATAGTTATAGCTTAAATGATTTATGGAAATTTGTATATTTCTCAGATTTTATTTCATATAAATATAAGTTGAAAGTTTTTCTTATGGAACTTTGAACACATAAACTATAACTGTATTTGTAGTGGACTTTGATTACCTCTTTAGTAATGAAATATCATTTTTCTTTCTTTTCTTTCTCTCTCTCTCTCTCTCTCTCACATATGCTTTTATTCCATGAATTTTTTTTTTCTTTAATATAACTTCATTTATAAATGGTTATATTCTGAGGTATCTTATTGAAGTGATGGTGTATGTTTGTTTTGTTTGTTACAGTTTTAATTTTTGTTTTTGAATTTTTTGGGTTTTTTTCTTTTTTTTTTCTCTTTTTTCTGCTTTTGTTTTTTTTTAGTTCTGCTTTTGTTTTTTTTTGTTTTTTTTTTTTCGGCTTTTTGTTCTGTTTTATTTTGTTTCTTTGTTTTTTCGGCTTTTTGTTTTGTTTTATTTTGTTTTGTTTTATTTTGTTTTGTCGTTTTGTTTGTTTTTTTGTTTGTTTGTTTTTTTTTGTTTTTTGTTTGTTTGTTTTTTTTTTTTTTTTTTGGGCTTTTGTTTGTTTGTTTTTTTGTTTTTTGGCTTTTGTTTGTTTTTTGTTTTTTGGGCTTTTGTTTTTTTTTGGGGGGGGTGTTGTTTATCTCCACTGAACATTGAGTTTTTTTTTTTTTTTACGGCTTTTGTTTGTTTTTTTTTGTTTTTTTGGCTTTTGTTGTTTCTGTTTTTTTGTTTTTTTTCCCCGCTTTTGTATTTTTTTTTTCCCCAACTCAAAATCTATGACGTGTCACTTCAGAACATTAGCAATCATGGCTCTCCACAATTTCTTGTCCTCTGTAGACACACTTACACAATCACAGATACACATTACTGTTCAATGCTTGCTTAGACATAGTAGAGTTTTTAGCAAACATGCATACATATAAAATTATCTATGCTTTTAATACATGCAATACATGAGAGAATTGACCCAAACAAAATTGAAAATACCAAAGTTCTGAGTTTTTGTCTGTTTTCTCTCAATCTATGACAAAGCTTTAATAAGAGTGAAACATGTTAGATTGACATATGTTTCCTATTTGTTCTTCATCTTATCATATATAGAATTAGTCTGATTCAGAGTTATAGAAAATATATATTACATATACTTTTATAGTTATATATTTTATAATATTTATAATAGTATTTTCAGAAAGTTGTTTTAAATTCTTTATTTTTTATTAAAGTTGTTTATCTCAGTTTATCTTTTAAAATATTCTATTTATTAAATATATGTCAGCATAGAACATATGTTTATCTCTTGTTAAAGTAAAACTGGTCTGTTCTGGGTAAGTGTTTTAAAAAAAAAAATTTCAATAAGTAAATTAAATGAGTGTAGAATACTTAAACATGTACACATCCATGCATGCACACCCTTGCTAAACATTCTCTTATGTTTATAATAGAATTTATCACTAAATCATTCTTTATATAATATTATGTCCAAAGTTTTAAAATCTAATTTCATGTTGAAAGTTAAGATAATTAGTTTTTGACATCACCACTTAGGATTTTTTTTCTAACTGTATAATGACAAAATTAGATTAAATGCCTAATTAGTTTAAATATGAAAGATTATAGTTATTAATATATTTCAATATGATACAAAGAACTGTTTGAAATGCTCAGAAAGCTTGATTTATTTGGGAAAGATAATCTAGAACTTACACTAGTAGCAATCCTGAGAGAATTAGAAGCCCCCCCCCGGATTAATTATTGGTAGCCACAATCTTAACAATATAAGATATGCAGATGACACTGTGTTGGTAGCAGACGTAAAAAGGAAACTATAAGAAATCCTACAAAAGGTAGTGAAAGAAAGGCAGAGGAAGGTAAAAAGCTAAAATATCTGGTTGTTAGCAAAAAGAATGGCCCAAGATGCAAATTACAAATTGGAGACACTAAAAACAAACGAGTAAAATGATTTAAATATCTTGGAAGTGTCTTAACAGAGGACGGAAAATGAGACTGAAAATGGAATAATTAAATATGATTTGATGATGTGAACATTTCTCAGAGTTAACCTGTACAAAAGACAATATTTATAAATACAAATGACAATAGGAAAACTGTAGTTATTGCTGATGCATTTCGTCCAATGTGGACTTTCTCAAAGCAAAAAACGAAATGAATTTAATTAAAGAAAGTAACTAATAATAACAAAAAACAGAATGTTCTTAGCAGCTGAAGGAATGTAGAGAATGCTATTTTCATATTGTTAACTGAAAATGACGTCAGTTATTGTCACGTGTGGAGAATATTGTTATTATAGCTGTGTTGGCATATTCAACCATTTTCTTTTGATTTTACGATATTGTTGTGTATGTTTGTTTGGGAGAGCAGTAATTTTGTTAAGAAAGGTGAAATAGGGAAAAAGCCTGGGCATAGAATAATATTTGGGTAATATTCTATGGCGGCACTCTCTAGGCTATGAAAATAGTGTTCTCTATATTCCTTCAGTTGCTAAGAACATTCCATTTTTTGTTATTATTAGTTACTTTCTTTAATTAAATTCATTTCATTTTTTGCTTTGAGAAAGTCCACATTGGACGAAACGCATCAGCAATAACTACAGTTTTCGTATTGTCATTTATATTTTTAAATATGATTTCCAAAAGCTAAGCAAAGTATTTAAAAAAAAAACAGTTTATTTGAAACAAAGAAAAGAGTGCTGAACTGTTATGTAATATCAGTCCCCTATAATACTGGACAATTTCCTTATAGATGAAGAAGAGACTTGAAGCAACTGAAATGTGGTTAAACAGAAGAATGCTGATAATCCCATAGATTGATTTTGTGAGTAAAGAGGAAGTCTGAAGGAAATTGGAAACAAAAAGGACACTTATACTTCAAAATCAGAAATAGAGGTGATATTTATAGGGCACACAATGAAGAACAAGGACTTGGAGAATTTGGCACTCACATGAGCTACTGAAGGCAAGAGGTTCAGAGGAAATCAGTGAGTAACTAACACAATGAGCTCATGTAATTGATTCACAGAACAGGAATTACGAGATATAGCAAAAAGACAAAACTTAATAAGAACCACAAAGGACAGGAAGTTGTGGAGAGACATGATCACCTACACCCTGAAGAGAAATGGGACATAGTAAAAAAATACAAATTAACTTTATTAATGTCTACTTGAAAAGATTTTCACATCAACTCTAATTTGTTCTCAGCAGGTGATATGTGAAATCATACATTTTAAAGAGTTAATTGTTTTTAACTGAAATTAATACTTGGTTTAATTAATACTTTTAACTGATAAAAATGTCAAGAATTACAATTGCACAAAAAATATCATCAAAGGGAATTTGGGTTGGAATTCAATATTCAGTGGAGATAAAATATTAACATTGTCATGCAGAGGTTCAGGTTTCAATTTATTTCTCAAACTTAATTTCAACTTCATGTTCACTAATCTTTTTCTGCCCAGAAACAACTTTGTGATTTGAAAGATCAGAAAATTTTACACACACACAAAATATATATATATATATATATATATATATATATATATATATATATATATATATATATATATATATGTGACAAAAGTTCATTTTCTCCAACAAAAGACATTCATTTCTGTAGTTCCTTGCTAACAGCAAGCAGAAATATTCGCCTCCCGATGATGGCCATTTCGGTCGAAACTAGTCGAGGAATTTAAATGGAATAATAATAATAAATAAAAAAAACCGAAGAATATTAATCTACAACCCAGTGTGTCTAATGATTTTAATTTTCTTATTGTTCAAAAAATATATATATATATATATATATATATATAAAAAAGTGTGTATATATATATATATATATATATATATATGCACGGTACTTATTAGAAAGCGCTCAATATCAGAGATAGTTAACATATTTGGTTGGATTGATGTGAGTTTGTGACCCTGGTTTCACGCTTTTGTGATCGTCAGACAAAATTGTCTGCTGAGCGTGAAACCCAGGGTCACAAACTCACATCAATCCAACTAATATATATATATATATATATATATATATATATATATATATATGATAAAAGATATCATGGCATTTTATTGTTTACCAATTAACAGTATTTTTATAGAGTACAATTTTTCAAAATGGGTGTTTTTCTTTGAACATTCATAATTCCCCCCCCTCACATTTTTCAAAAAGGGATGTGTGTGTGTGTCCTGACATTTCAAAATAATGTAATTCCTTGTGTTTATTAATCCATTCACATTCTTGAATTCAATGATTTTTCAGTTTTTCCTCTATACATAGATTGCAATTTCTTCCTCTGGTTTTCTTCATTTTTATTATATCCCATTCTACTACTGGCAGGTTTTCCTCTCTTTTTTTAGTTCCCATGTGTATTTTAACAAATTTATAACACACACACACAATATAATTTAAAGACAAGTAAAAACTTTTCTATACCAACACGTTTCATCCATTGAAGAACTTTTATTAAGGAGATTTTTTATTGTGGAGATTTTTTTTCCCTAACTAGTATTTATAAACAGAAGTAATCTGGAGGAAAAATATTAAGTTATTAATTTTGAATTTGAGAACACTGCAAAATATTAAAGGAAGTACATAAATAAACAAAATGAAATACATAGAAATTAATAATTACCATATATACCTGAGTATAATGTGAGTTTTTATGATTATTTCATGGAAAAAATAAGGGGTCGCACTATACATAGGTAAATTTTCTCTGGAGAGATTAAAATTCATGCAAAAATATTCAGGGGTCACACTATACATGAAGTTAGCTTATATATAGAGTATATACCATAGATTAAAAAAAAAAAATCGACAACAACATTTTCGTTTATTAGACAATAAATTACATCAGTTAGCGTTCTTCTCAGTTTACCTTTCCTTACACAGCAAGCTTTAAGAATGTTTTAGAGCATTTTGAAATATAAAATTTGCAAATGTAATAATATTTTTCCCCTATGTCTATAAATACTACTTATGAAATAAAATCTCCACATTTAGCTTGATAAAGTTTCTCAAAGGAAGAGTCAGACAATCTAAAGGGTTACAAATAAATAATAAAAAAAAAAAAAGTCCTGATGAATGAGGTATGATATGAGAAGAAATGGTAGTTAATGAAGATTTAGAGTATGAGGAGGATAGATAATGATTGGCCTTTGACTTGAAGAGGTTAAGATTGTGATGTTCAAGGAAGCATACACATGGGAGTTTATTCCAAAAATTAGCAGTTCTTGAGGGATGTGGAAAGCTGTCTGATTGATGGCACTGAAAAATGGAGCTTGTCTGAACATTTACCATGGAAATAGTGATAGTAGTGAGAGGCTTGTGATGTTGGGCCTGTGGAGAAAGAGGCCTCATAAGTTACTATTCTGTGGCCTCTTTCCCCACAGATGCAATATCAGAAACCTATTTCTACTAGAGCTGGTCCAAATGCTTATGAAAGGAAGAATATATTAGAACATTGTCTTTTAGTGTTAGAATAAAAATAATAGACTAAAGAAAGATTTATATTCTTAGAGTTAAAGCTTTTTCCTTTTATCAAATTTTTAATATAATTTTTGTGATATTACTTTTAACATTTTAATAGGAAACACTGAATTGGTATCATAGGAATAGTTCCACAATGACCTTGACCTTTTTTTTTAAGTATAAAATGTTTTAATATGAGCACTTTGAAATTGGTTGACAAGATACATTTTTTGGATAATTGCTAATCTATTGCTTTTTCTTTTCTTATCAGAGAGCCTCAATCGGTGTACAGCAAAGTAAATACCAATATAAGTGATGTCAATGCAAGGATACAGAACTGGGATAACTTAATAAAAAACATCAAGGCTTACTATCAGGTAAGAACTCATTGTCTGTGAGGAATTCTTTCCTTAATGAGATTTTTTTTTAATTATTTAAGCAATTATATATGTAAAAGAACTGTCTACAGTCTCTGAAGCATTTAATTTGCAACACAGTTAAATGAATTCTCTGCTGTTGGCTATTTTGATTAAGAATTAAAGATAAAAAAAAAAATGAATTGGATATTGCTTTGAGTTGCTGTCTATTTTGAGTTGGATTAAAGTTGTTTAATTACATGCGCTATCTAAAAATTCAATTAGTTAATTTAATTGTTCTGTTTTTTATGAAGGAATTTATTATTTGTAGAAGTGAAATTTTTTTTCCAATATTTAGCAGCATTGATAGCCTTTTTGTTTTCTTTGAAGACAATTAACAGCTTAAATATCTGAAGAAAACCAGGTATCCCCAGAAACTTGAATTTAATCTGAACCTTCTAGACTATCAACAAGATGTTGAAACTTGGCATAAATATACTGTTTAATAGTATCTACTCAAATACAAGTATCCACTAAAAATAAAGTTTGAAAGTAATCACACACACACACACACACATATATATATATATATATATATGTGTGTGTCTGTGCAAACACGCATATGCAATGGTATTGAGGGTTCTTGGTTCTATCTACTTCTCTAAATATATCCAAACATCAGAATGTTGTTTTTTTTGGGGGGGGAAGGGGGATTAAAAAAATCTTGGTTGTGCTGAGAATATTTTTAGCATCCTCTTATTCACTCACTCTCTCACACACACATATATATAAAATGTTCATTGACTTATCTCCTAAAATTTTATTTATTTACAATTAATGGTCTATTTTTTAATATTGAGCACTTTATTTGCAAAATCTTCTCACTTTAAACATCTTATTCTCCAGTAATTTATTGGTTGATGGGTTTTGTTTGTAAACAATCTACTATGTTCGTGTGTGTATATATAATATCCAACGTCAATAGCACAACTCTAAGTTTCATGCTGTTTCTGAAATGTTCAAGAGCAAATAACACCTGAAGATTGCAGAAACTGCATAAAACTCCAAGACACGCTATCGACATTGGATATGTATATTCACTAATATATACTTATAGCTGTCTCATAACATTGAGCACTGTATTTATAACACCTGTGGAAGAAATATACATACATAAAATTTTTCATGTATGTATGTATGTATGTCTTTTATCATACACATACCTATACCTATGTTCATGCTGTTTGTATCTACAAACATTCTATCTCCAATATTGAGCACTCTACCCATATAACTGTAGCAAATTCTAAACCTATATATGCTAGAATATGGCAATTCTAAAAATTACAAAGTATTAATTCAGGTTTAAATTGATATTTAAAATATCTTCTGACAGACTGTCAGTGAAGCTCAGAGGATATAAATGGATTTAAGGTTTTGCTTTTTTTATGCGTAAAATATAGTGTGTGCTTGTACATATTTATTTAGCTTTCATATTTATAAGTTTATAAGTTTCATATTTATAAATTATTAAAAAGTATATTTATTTTTGTCTATAAGCATGAATATTCAAGAAATCTTAAAGAAAAAAATATGCACTCTCCAGCAGGACTCAAACCTGCGTCCCCCTGGGCAGAGGGAACCATAGTTAGATCCAACATGCTTTATCTGACTCAGCCATGAAGAACCTAACAATGGTTTCCTCTGCACAGTAACTTACTGAGTTACTGTGATTATCAATTTTATCAGTTATCAGAAAAGTCTATTCATTTCTCTAAAAAGAAAATACTTATATATTACAAAGCAAAATAAGGCACGTGTCACACAATGAGCTCATTTTTTTTCAAGCTGTGATGGCTTCATCAAATGTCCAAACAAATTAATATGTGTAACACAGGTACTGGTTGAACAGTGAGCTTTGCAGTAATTTCGTTTAGTTTTCTATAATTACGGAGCCAATTTCTGTCAACGGCAACAGATCTTCCACCACAATCAAAAAAAAATATAAGAAAATCACTGTTATGGTTCACAGTCCTTTCCAATTATTTTAACACTGAAAGATTATGTTCCATAGCAACTTGGATAGCCCCTTGCTTCTAATAGTGACTGGTCATCAGTGACGTGCAGAGGTTTGTTGATGCCAACTTCTTGATTGTATGTCCCTAAGACTCAAGTGTTTCCTTATAGGGATTACTACTGAGAGAAAGGAAGATATTGTAAATATGTAAAAACCGATGAAAAAATGAAATAAACATTTTATTCAAATTAAATATAAACAGTTTTTATTTCACTCTTTGATTAGATGTCTAGGGCTGTCACACCCTCTCTCACCCCCACCCCCTCCGTCTACATGCTGCTGATCATATGGAAGTTTTTAATCTTCTATTTGTTACATTTATTATGGTTCTCATGTGTTAATAAAACTGATTTCTATTTAACACTTCTGCTGATGTAGGCTTCTTTATGCATCTATGTGAAACTAGCCTGTTGTCGACATGCATGCATGCATATGTGTACACATGCACACACTTTCAAGACATGCTTATGTCTTTATAAAACTTACATTGCCTTTTGTCAATGTATATGTATATGCCCACAGTCAGTTCTCTGACCATAAAATATCCATAGAAATTTCCCTATCACATCATTAAATATTTGAGCTTAACAACTTTAACAAAATATTGCAATAACAATCCTAAACATGAATGCTGGTCATTATTTATAGTAAGGGAGTACAAATGAAAATATTTGAAATTGATGACTTTTCCATTTTACTGAAACAAACATTAAACACACAAGTGTTATTGCCTCTTTTTTCTTCTCTTTTCTCACTGAAACCAAGTAGTCGTTTCCATTTCTCCATGTGATTGAAATGGAATAGTCTATTATTTATGAGGTATTAGTAGGACATAACTTTCTTTCATTTTCTCACTGAAATTAAGTGGTGTCTCTGATATGTTTTTTCCATCTTTCCATGCGATCAAAATTGAATAATCCATTATATATGAGGTAATGGAAATGTACATACATGCTAACTAAGGGAGGGCAAGCAGAATTATTAGTTTATAATAATAATATGATCAATTTTAAGAGATAAGACATAGGTAGGAAATTGAAAACATTCTGATTAACTGAAGGATAAAAGTGAAAACCTTTTAAATCTTTCTTTAGACTGATATTAATCTTTTTTTCTTTTCTTTTTTTTTTCTTGAGAACTGAACTTTGGCTATGTACTAGATTCTAATTAGCAAAACTTGTATATCACCCCCCTCACTTCCTCTTTTCTGTTGACTCTTGTGGTGTAGCAAGACCTTTGTGACAAAGCTGCCAAATGCAGAGAGAAATGGATGAATGCCTTGTAAGAGCATTAATACATTCAGGTGTTGCAATCAAAAGCAGAGATTGGGTTACAGTTTCTATTTTTCAAGATGCTACCAATTTTGTTACCAATTGTCTTCCATTCTCTATAGATGACTAAAATACATCATGATGTTCCTTTTGAGTTAAGGGGAAAGGTTCAAACTGAGGTTTTTAACATTTAGATCATTAGCTTAAGTTGTTTATATTAACTAATTAAAAAGTACCAGGGATGAAAACTCATTGGATCAGATCAATATCTCTCCTGACTGATCATGTCTTCATGGGGGTGTAGGCATACTCACTAAGTCAATTGCAGGTTGGTAAGGCTATTTAACCCATAGTTGGAGGTTTTGAATTCAGAGTTGTCCTCCTAGACTGGTTGCTACCCAAGTCTATTTGACCAATTTGTCCTGCTATTAAACCTATAGCTGAGGGAAGAAGAGATGGAGTCATACATTTTCCAAGGATATTTGCACATAAATAAATGTAACAAACTTGATTGGAATTTGAACTTGACTCTCTGATTCCTCAAGCCAAGCCACTATCCATTACTCCACCTAACAAATTATCTATTATATAAGTGGGTGGCAAATAATGAGCTGATATAAGAATGCGTGAATTTCATTCTTATTGTAATAATTTAGTTATCTTATGTTTAGTTACCTCATCATTATAGAAAACTCTGAAGTTTGAAGCTGGACTTAAGTATATTTTATCACATAGTGGATATTCATATTTGAGTTGATGGTCAGTTTATTTATTAAAAAGTATATTTATTTTTGTCTATCAGCATGAATATTCAAGAAATCTTAAAGAAAAAAAATATGCAATAAACCTGCATCCCCCTGGGCAGAGGGTACCATTGTTAGATCCAACATGCTTTATCATCTGACTCAGCCATGAAGAACCTAACAATGGTTTTCTCTGCACAGATTCAAATCCTGCTGAAGAGTGCATATTTTTTATCAAACATTCAGGCTGGTAGACAAAAATAAATAAATATACTGTTTAATGAATAAATGAAGCATCTATTCAAATATGAGTATACATGAAAAATGATATTTAAAGTGATAAAATCTGTTGCTGTTAATAAATTAAAAAATCCATTACTTTCTTTAGAAATTAAGTTCATATAAACTTGTGCAGTGTTAAGCAAAAATGAATAAAGATCACTCCCACTGCTAAAAAAAGCAAGGCAGATTTCAGATATGGTCATGATTATTTTATTAAATACATTTAGTTGCAGTTCTTTTTATTTTATTTTTTTTTTTTTTTAAGATAAACTCCATTTTTATTAGTGTACTTGTTTCACACTGGATATGTTATCTTTTATCTAAACCAGTGGTTCTCAACCTTTTTCTATTCATGGCCTCTTTTTGATTGATGAATTTTTTTTTGTTGGACCCCTCCTAGATGTTTATTTTAACAAAAGCTCATTTTACAATTTCTGGAATAAATAAACAGTGATATTTCTTCATGTAAACTTCAAAACTGCTTGTATTAAAAACCAAACCAGTTAAATGAAATAAGCTTTTATTTCAGAAAAAAAAAACAAAAAAAAAACAGTCTGAACATAAATCTACACACGAATTAAAATTTCTGCAAAATAAAAATAAAAAAGTTCTGCACCTAAATGTGACATAAATGCATGCCAGTAACATAAACTTGAAAATTGTTTGATAATACATAGTTAATGCATAAAGAAGAAAACGTTATCATTTATTTAATCATTAATGTGATCCTTGAGGCTGATGTTCATCTGCAAGCTTTTCAGTATCAGACTTGAATGTTGTCAGTGATAGATGAAGATCAACTCTTCTTACGATGTCAGGTTTAGATTCTAAACCAGTCTCATCCATATTGTAAAATTGAGTTTCTAATTTCCATTATAGTATTATGCACTCACCTTTTACTCTATTTTCAGACACTGTCTTGTATTGATCCAAATTTCATTGGTAGTCTGTAGATGAGATCAAAAACTTAAAAATATATCCATTTATCAATGATTGAGTAAACTTTCAGATTATGGCATAAGAAATTGAAATACTAAAGTAGTAGTTCCATGCCAAGCACTAGCTTGGTGAGGCTTAGTAACCTATCAAGACTTTGGTTCATCAGCTTGTTAGTCAGAAGTTCAAATTCTACTAATGATTAATACAGTTAATATCAATGGATTTAAATTCATTTCTTTAATTCAGGCATTAAGTTATGATTATATTAACGAGTAAATTGATTGACAAATTAGAACTCTAAGTAATACATTCAGCATTCCATCCCTTGAACGAACTTTGTTTACAAATGATTTTATTATAACAATGATTTTATTGATAACATCATATATATATATATATATATATATATATATATATATATATGGTGTAACCCGGATATAAGAGATTTTCTCTGGTCCCAAATTAGAGTCTGTGTTAATGTACATAAAATAGACCAAACCTGGATATAAGACTTCTTCTCCGGTCCCGGCAACTCTCTTATATCTACAGGTTACATATATATATATATATATATAAATAAAATATGGAAGAGTGGAAACAACTTTACATTGATGTTTTAGGTTCAGCTTCTTCATATTGGAATGAAAGACAAAACTGTGTGTAAGGAAAATGCGTTTGGATTTTTGAGGATAAGGGAAGTGGGGCAACAAATTAAATTACTTTGAGAGCCAGAGAAGTCTTTTTTTTTTTTATATATATATATATATATATATATATATATATATATATATATATTGTGTGGTTGTATTTTAAATCTGCCCATTCTAAGTAGATTTTTTTTTTTTTTTGTTTTTTTTTTTTTTTTTTTTTCTCTATTAGCTTGTATACCACATTGTGCTACTATTGCTTTTGCTAAGATCGGTGACATTATTTATGGTTCTGGTCTTAAATTTATTGATGAGAATTAACACACATACGTGTGTGTTTGTATATGTATGTATATAAAATATATATATATATATATATATATATATATATATATGAAGAGGAAGACATAAAAGCAAATTTTACATTTGCATAAAGCTGCTTGCAATTTTACATTTGAAAATGCTAAAGATAAAATTTAAAATTTTTTTGATGTCCTGTGTATTTAGGTGCTTAACCTGTTTGACCTCATTTAGTTTTCTATCACATTTTTATAATTCTTATTGTGATTGTTTTTAAATATCCCATATTAGCATTGCATTTGTGAAGAAAGAAGATATATTGTATGATTCTCAATGTAAATTTACCATAGATGATTCTGAATTAGTGTAATTTCAATACATCTGACTTCATAAAATATTTTACTTTTAGCAATATTTAAGATTTTATAATAAATCCCTTTATTTGCTCTTTGAACATAATATTTTTATGGAAATTTACAAAAATATTTGTAAGTTTTCCTGTTCACTTTTCATATCATATTTATGTATATACTTTGATTTTTGATTATTTAGTGATAATTCTTATTTTAATGTAATTATGTAAGATATATATTCATTTTATATGCCATATCCTTTCAGAATGTGAATGATCACAACTTTTTGGTTCTTGTTACTCTCAGTAACTCTTGTCCCTTTTAGTACTCCTCTTTTACTCTTGTTCTGTCATCCATTCACTTAAATTTGTCAAATATTTTTACTCGCTTTTTCTCCTTGCTTTTCTTGTATTCAATATTTCCTGTGAATGTTCAATTCTCCAAGCTTTCTTTTATGTGTCCCAGAAATTTCATTTCTTTTTGTGATTAACAACTGATTACTTGTAGTTCCAAAACACGCATACAAAAGACTAATATGGGTTCATGATTTCGCTGCAATTAGTATTTTACTATTTTAGGTGTTTTTTACAATCTTTCAGAACTTTTTGTTTTTCTTTTAAAAGCAAAATTTATAATAAATTCTGAAATTACATGTTTGTGGTAACCAGAAAAAGTTATCTTCTTTTCTAATTTGATCTGTTTTGTATTTCCTAAATTCCAAATACAAATCCAGAATCTTCTCATATTTGTTGGAGGAACCCCTCCCTAATTGACTGTCTTCAAGTGTATAGCCATACTCACCATACTTGACCAATTGTTGGTTGATGAGGCTATTTAACCCACAATTCACAGTTGTCCTTCTCCTAGACCAGTTGCTACCCAAGGCTATGAGACCAAGTCTGTCCTGTTATCTACTCATAGCTAGTGGGGGAAGGAGAAGGGATAGATTCATACTTTTCCCAAGGGTATGTAAGTGAATGTAATGAACCTCAGTGGAATTTGAACTCTGCTCTCTAGTTTCTCAATCCGAGCTGCTATCCATGCCTGCAATTAGTATTTTACTGTTTGAGATTTAAGTATCTTTACAATCTTTCAGGGCAATTATTTTTTTTTTTTTTTAAAGCCAAAATTATTTTCAATTCTGAAATTTCAGGTTTGTAGTAACCACAAAAGGTGATAGTTGTCTTTTTTTTTCTTTTTTTCTTTTTTTTTTTTTTTTTTTTTTTTTTTTTTTTCTTTTTTCTTTTTTTCTAATTTGATCTGTTTTATATTTCCAAAATGAGTTCAGATAAAAGCTACACTTATCTACAATTAGTGGTTGGTCATTAGCTTTTTGCAGTTGATTTAATATCAAACCAAGATGACATTAGAACTATTCAATTATACCCAGGTAAAATAGCTGTTTCCATACAGATAACATTCAACATTCATTATCCAAACAGTATTACTATTGGTTTGAAATATACAAAAACTTCTTGAAACAAAACTTTCAGGAAATTAGACTTCTCAAATTGACTATTATCAGTTCTTTCAAGATAGGAGTTTCCTTCCAAACCTTTTGTTTATGGTAGTGTGGAAAGTTTGATTATATCCTTCTTTTCTCTTCTACTTGCACTTGCTACTCATTTTTTTTGTTGCTACTGTTTTTCGGTTGATGTGGTTTTTGTAATTTAGTAAAAGCTCTTTGCTTGTGATTTTTATAGCACTAGTCTATAAGATTTGATGAAGGAGCATCTTGAAGTTTTATAGGATCTATTCATTTCAAGCCATTTTAACCAATTTTATAAATATCCTATGACGTTTCTACTGTGGTTGTCAACATGTGAAATGGATTGAAGGATATGGAATATTAAAAAAGAAAAAATGTTTTGGAAGACATCAAAGAACAATTCTTTGGTTTAAATCTTAATCTAGTGCTATCATCATCAACTGTCAAAGAGATGAGCTTTCCTCCTTGGTATCTTGACTGTATGAATTTAAGTATGCTACTAGATTGGTAACTAGGTCTCACCATTTTACTGTTGAACTAGGTAGATGCAACTGTACATTCTATTATAATAGTTTCTCTTCTACTTTTAACCTGTGGAATTCCCTTCTGATTTCTTGAATCCCTGCCACCTATGATCTTCAAAAATTTAATCTTAATGTTATCTTCTGTTTTTCCTGAAACCTGTTCTTTTATTGTCCTTTCTCCTCACTAAAATCTTCTTGTCCTATTTCACTCCCAGTAACCCCTTGCATCCTTGTGGCATTTTCACCTTACTTGGGGTGAAATGGTTTAAAATAAAAAAAAAAAAAAAAAAAAGCTATGATTCTATCTTTACCAGAAGGCTCCGGTCCTACCACAATTCCTATTTATATTTAAACTTAAATGTAAAAGCTTATTAGCTTAACACTGCTACTACATTTGTCTTTACTTCATTTATTTGTTACTAGTAACTTGTTTTTTTCTTTGTGTTATCTTGGCGTTGTTTTCATCAACCAAATAAGTTGACTTTGCAATCTACCTTATCTCTTACTACTTTTCAACTAGAACTTATTTTTTCTGTTTTGACTTTTTTTTTTACCTTTTTTTTTGTTTTACCTTTTTTTCTTTTTTTTTAATAAAAGAAGAATCCAGAATTGGTGAACAGGGCCACTTTGTTAACGCCTCCATTCCAGCTTCACAGCTAATCTTTGGGCATATCTGTTGTGTGATTTACCCTCATCCACTTTTGACCCACTGGTTTATTTTGAGCCTCTCTCCCCACTACCAATTCATTGTTATCTCTAATGGCAGGAGGTGTTGTCTTGATTTTTCCAAGTTTTTTTTCTTAGTCTTGTTTTGATCTCACTAAAGTATTGTCAACTGGAAGTCAAAAGGTTATACCAAACAACATTAAATAAACTTCTTTATTTGAATTTGCAATGCCATCAACATTCATTTGATTTCATAATTAAATAATTGCCTTTACTCCACATTTAAGAATTTCTACTAAAGCTAATCTAAACAATTTTTTTACTATTTTAGATAATTTAGATTATTCCTGCTTGATATTATTACTATTTATCTTCTTTTTAATGTCCTATCTCTTCAACATGTAGGTAACAATTTCTTTAAAATCTGTTTTTTATTTGTAAATTTCCATGCATTCTTGGGAAAGATAGTGAAGTAGTTTCCTGTTGCTTATTTGCAACCATCTCTATAATTTATTTTATTATTTGTGAATTGCCATGCATTTTTGGGAAAAGAATATGATATGGAAAGATACTTGTTCATGCCTTTCTCAAGGGCATTAGTGTAAAGTAAATGTAACAGACAAGCCCCCAAATTTGAGGTTTTCTCGCAGAGAGGCTATTTATGCATCAATTGTGATTACATGATGAACTAAATCTTTTTTTTTGTGAAAAGGATTTTCAATTTTGAAGTTTTTTTTTGTTTTTTTTGTTTCTATAAATAGATAAAATTAAAAAAAAACAAATGTCGCCTTGTTGAGATTTGAATTCATGCACTGTTCATCACTTCAAACTGCTTTATGATGAAAAGCTTTATGCTCAAGTTTTTGAATTTTGTTCAGCTTTTAACATTCCAAAGAGATATGCAAATTTAATTAATGTTGATTCTGCAGGTTCAAAAGATGAAACAAAATGAACAGATTTTTGCAATAAAGTTATAGTTCAACCAAATGATTCTTTGGGTATATGACCCACTTAGGTGTTGATGTGCAATGAAATAATAATAAAAGTCATATCATATTTAATAAGATCTACTCCCTACTTTTATCCCTCCCCAAAAAAAAAAACACTTGAAAAAATATCTCCCAGATTTTATATCTAAAGTTGAAGTATCTGTTATGCAAATATTTGCCTAGACACTGTAGATTACTAGTACATGTACCTGGCCTAACGCCATCATACTATAATATTAAATCTACAGAGGACGCCTTCTGTGTCATTGAATATGGTAGTGCTTAAATTACCTTGACATTAAAAACCCATAATTACTGCTTATGTTTTGGATGGGGTAGATTTTTTTTATTTGGTTTCATATTTTGTTATTATAACTTCTTAATTGATTTCTTTTTAAAAGAAAAGCATTCAATATTTAGATATAATGAAAAGTATAAAGAGAAACCTGATCAGTGCAATTAGAGTTAATGCTTTAAAGGTGATTAGTTATGTTTTGAATCCTGAAACCTTTTTAATCTGCTCAGCAACATATAACCTACCTAATGAGCTCGTGTAAATGATTGGCAGAACAGAATTTAGGAGAGATAGATAAAAGACAAAATTTACTAAGGCCAGGAAATTGTGGAGAGCCCTGACCATTTAGTAAATTTAACTTCCATTGATTTTATCAGCAGAAACAGAATCAATTTTATTGATTGATCTAAGCAATGTTATGGGATGAGGAGTTATCAGTATTTATGTTGTATGCAATCTATTGTCCTCCTCTTTATTACAATGTTTTGGCCATCTGACCTTTATCAGGCGATTATCCTTCTGGGTAACCTAAGAATTTTAATGAACACTTTATTTAACATGCTGAATTTAATTTTTATTATTAAACTAAATGATATATCCTGAGACATGGTTAGCAGAATGAGAACAATCTACCTCTTTAGATTAAAGAGTTCAGTTCAAATTTCTCTGAAGGTTATCTGGACTGACAAGCAGTTGTAGAGCCAGAGGGCACAATGATTGAAATGTTGTGATGATGATAACAAAGATGAGGATGATTGTTTGCATGTAAATAAAGTCTTAGTTCTGAATTATTGAACTTCTATTTGAAATGTTTTATGTCTCAACTATTCTTATCAAATCAACTTCTTCAAAATAGTTTGCATTCTCTTGAGCAGTGTACAGTTTTAATTTGTGCCATCAAACATTTTTTGTTTCCCAAACCTTGTCATACAGTTTCTGTTTACAAGAACAAAACTGATTTATTTTGAGAAATCATATAAAAACTATTTATACAAAATGTGGATGTTTACTTTAATATTTTTTAAAGGTTTGAAGTGTTCAATTAGAAATCAAAAAAAAATATTTTTTGTTCAGTAATTGTTTAAATAAAATATTGACAGTGATGTTTCTACATGTAAATAACAAAAAAATAACTTGTGAAAATTACATAAGCATATAAAAATAGGCTTTGCATTTGAGAAATACTTAAACCCAAGCTTAACTAAATAATAAAGGAAGCATATTGTGCCTCTCCTCTTTAGAATTTTTAAGAAAAAAATGAGTAATTTTAAGGATATTTCACAGCAGTATTTATTTATATTTCTTTCATTGTGGGGAAAATAGAGTGGGTTGGTTGATTTACTTTAGCAGCATATCAACCTGTATTTATTATTTAATGCCGAAATCTAAATATTTTTAACCCAATTTTATGGCTTCAACTAAATATTTTTGAATGCCTTCAACTACAGATGAAATGTACTTTATTTTGAAATAAAATGTATTGTTGGTAATTTTATTATATAAAAACGTATTGCTGGTATTTTTACTATAAAAATGTATTTTTATACTTTCATGGATTTTTTTTTTTTTTTTTTTTTTTTTTTTTTTTTTTTTTAGGGTGTTCACTACTTGCTCATAGCAGGGACCCTAATAGGTGCTAACACCCTATTGAAAAAAGGGATGACATTTAACTTGAAGAGAAAATAATGACCTAATAAAGATGTTGACATTCCACATTACTTCACATAAAAGGTTAGGAAGGAAATGTCCATCAGTACTGAAAAGAATGATAATAGCTACTGGACCTGAGAAACCTATTTCCTGAAAAATTGTTTTAAGAGAAAAATTTTATAAATTTCAACTGAAAACAACACTGGCTGTTTGATCAATAAATTCTGATTTTTTCCTTATAAGGAAATAGCTAATATTACCATTGTGGGAAGAAAGATTTTTAAAGGCTCTTGTCATGAATTTATTTTCCTTATTTAGATAAAACTTAGTTATTTTTTATTTTTTTAATAATTGTAGGCAACATTAACAGAAATTAATAATCCTAAATGAGCCTAACATTTCAGATACTGTCTCCTTCATAAAGATTTGTTCTGAGGTTAATTTGCATATATTACATTAAATTTATAAATACTAGAGATATATTTGTGTCCTAGACATAATTTTAGATTGTGATATGCACTCACAATTCCTGTTTTGAAAAAGTCTTAAAATTGATGTTTAAAACTGTTTTTTTTTTTTTTTTGTGTTTTTTCTTGTTTTTTAACAGACAAACATTGAAAGCTTAGTAATTTTGAAATTAAAAATTACTGATGTCATGATCGGATGATTTAGATTAGATTTTATCTTTAGATTTTTGCAATTACCATGAAGACTAATTTCTTTTCACTGTGATAATGACATAGTTACTGACCTAATGCAATTTTTATTTTTTAATGTTCACTCAATATGAGACCTAAGAGCTACTCAAGCCAGAGATGCGTGATATGAATGCAATAGACAGAAATAGGAAGTGAATATATTAATAATATGGTGGAATATGTTAATGATATAACTGACCATAGACATGAATTGGTTAAGCTTTGTCTTTGGGGAAGCATCCATGTAGGAGTGTTTCATGAAGTAACAGTTATTGGGAAGATGCTTCCTGAGTGGAATATCCTTTTTTTTATGAGTGAAATACATAGGGAATGAGGGTGATCTGACCCTGTGGACATAACAAAGCCAGTCTTGGCTGTTAAAAGTCTGATCTGGTGGTACAAAAGAATGTGGCTGGTCTGAACATTTGCCAAGGAAGTAGGGATCCAACATTCCTTCTGTCGGAAAAAGGCCGTAGAGTAGTGTGTGTCATCTGCGAAAAAGCTGTGTAAATGATTTTGAAGGTTGGAAAGTGAGGATTAGGAAGCTCCAGCCTACATATGGCAGCAAAATTCCATCATTTTTTTTTTTTTTTTTTTTTGTCTGCTCTGATTCTTGTAAAGATAAAGTATAGCAGAAAGAGTGGAGGACTTTCTGGAGTAGCAAAACCAGCTGAGCATTTTTATAGCTTCTTTAGTGAGATATATATATATATATATATATATATATATATTAAACTCCAAATAAGGTTTGGAATGAACTGAGTCCCATTTAAATCATGGAGCTGCATTGAGAGTTCAACCGTTCATAACAACTGGAGAAAATTCAGAATCATCTCAGTGATGATTGAATGTTACTAGCTTGGTTTTGGAAATATTTAATGATTCAAGCCAATTTCAGAAAGGTCTTTTAAAATTGATCCTTACAACATTTTTTTTTTTTTTTTTTTTTTTTTTTTTTTTTTTAAACTGTCTATCATTGGAAGTTTTGAAATCAAAATTGAAGTTGCTAATATGATTGGATGGTTTAGATTAGATTTTATCTTTTACATTTTTCCACAAGTGCTTGAATCCTCTAAATGTAAATATTGCTGTCAAAATCAAACTTTTTTTTCCACTCTGATAATGACATAGTAGCCCAATACATACAAAGGAAATAATATTCACACTGATCTTTTCTCACATTCTGTATAACCAGTACTTTCTGTACTTATGAAATTCAGACTGTTATTGTGCTATTCATATTTGCTGTCATCTGTTTTCAGTGAACATATTCAATATATATATGACTCTATACTGAAGGCTTTGATTCTGATCAAACATTATTGAATAAGAAAAACTGAGCTGAGCATGGTTTTGAATTCTCAAGTGATCTACAACTGATGACTGACTTGCCAGGAAGACTTCTAAATAGAAATGGAATGGGGATATTTGTGAACTTGCTTTCTCCTCATATTTCATTAACTTATTGAATATATCCACTTTTATTTATAGCCATTCATTTGTTCTGGGTATTAGCCCAAAATTATCTATTTTCCTAAGAGGAGAGTCACTAATGGCTACGTGCCAAGACATCTTTGAATGTCATGTTTGAAAATTCTGCAACTCATTATATCGAAATGAAAAGCTGATACTGTGTCTTGGTGCTATACTCAGAGTTTAAATATTAGGGTGTTTGGAAAGTAATTATATATTTCACTGCTATGAATTATGAGTCAATCAACTAAGGCAGAAACAAGGTTGAATGATAGGAAACTGTATCCGGAATTAGTTTATCACCTCTTCTGTTTGACAGTGTGTCATTTATAGTGCATTTTGGGGTTTAAACTTATGGAGGATTATAAATTTAAAAAACATGTTCACAATTACTTACTGTATGAATTCTATAAGGGTAGAATTGCTACAGAGATATTTTTAAAATTTTTAAGGTATATATGGATACATCAAAAATTTCTACATGCAAGCTGTGATTTTAAAAAAGAAGAAAAAGTCTAAAAATGTCAATTGTGATATACTCAACTCACTATGGAAGACAACCCACTCTGAATGAAAGAGTATAGAGTTGGATTCAAGTTGAAGCATCAGATATTTGGTGTGAAAACTTAATGTTATATTCAACTGCTTAGGAGTACCTCAACTGTATTACAAAAACATGAAAAGAGAATTTTGGTTCTTTGTAAGTTTGAGAACCAAATGCAATATTCCATTTGCAGCAGCCTTTTAACTAGGAATTCTAAACTTTCATTTATGCATCACATTGTTACAGGTGATGAGAAATGGTTTTGCCTGTCAGCAGAAAACAGAAAAAAAGACAGTAGTTATCATAAGACCAGAACTGAGAACTAAGACTCTATCCACAGAAGTCCTGGAACATGAAAGGTGTTGTCCATTATGAGCTATTGGAACATGGAAGGACCATAACAGCAGATTTTATTGTCAATAACTTCAAGTAAATGAAGCATTACATCGAAAGTATCTTGCTTTGTTAAACAGAAATGGTGTTATTCTCTAACATGACAATGCAAGGGCACTCTCTACAAAACAATCATTCCCCCCCACCAAAAAAAATAAAATTGTTATGCTATCATCAGTTTTTGTATCTACAGATTTCATTTGTTTCAATTACTTTAAACATTTCATAAGTAGCAGAAAATTCAGAAACAAAAAGAAAACAATCTTCCAAGCATTTTTTTTTTTTTTTTTTTTTTTTTTTATAGTGGTAATCCAGGTTTTTTGAAATGTAGACTTGAAAGTTTGCCTTCTCATTGGACTGCAATTGTTGAAAAAAGTAACATTTAAATAAATTTAACTTGTATTTATTTTTATTTTTTATCCTTTCTTTGTAAAATTCAATTATTTTACAAAACGCTAATGATTTTGCTAGTTGGTCTGAAAATAAGCTTAAAAGAAAGTGTGTTGCTTTAGTAAAATTGGCCATTGAAATTGTTTCAAATCTATAATGGAGGAAATTAAAGTGATCTGAAAAGGATTTTGAAAAGTATTTTGACATTACCAATCAATGTTAATACTCATTCACACAAAAATTCTATGTCGAGATAATAATCATATGATGTGGGAAGAAGAGATAAAGGCATAAATTTTATTGTTTTAATTTGTTTTATCTTAAGTTTTTTTTTAATAATAATATATTGTGTTAATTTGCATTTCTTGATTGCATAGAGAAAATGATAAAAATTGAAAAATAATAAAATGGTAAAATATGGCAACATATTGATTGCTTAATGAGCTTAAACAGTGTTAAAATACAATTAATTCTTATCTGGTATCAAAAAGCTTTGAGCATTAATTTTGAGTATTTTATTGATAATATACATAGAAAGACTAAAAATATGTACTTAAACAGTGTTAAAAAAATAATTAATGCTTATTAATGGAACAATAGCACTAAATAGTTAACAGGAATCTTGAAACAGATCAGAATTGTGTAAGATTGTTAAAAAAAATATAATTATAAGAATTTTTGATGCATCCAAAATTGTAGATAGTTAACCTGCACAGGGTCAGATAAAACCTGATAAATTTATTCAATAAAGATTTCATTTGATTTGAGATTAATAATGTGTCAGTCTTATTTTGAAATTAGATAAATAAACAAAATGTCCTTTTTTATGATTTTGGTTAAGATATGTCTTACCATTATGTAAAAGGTATTTCTGCTGTATCCTATAGTTTTGTTTTTTATATACCCAGAGAAAATGAATGTGCATATAATTGTAGCTAGTTTTTACATCTGAGATCTCACTTGAAGCCTGTAGGATACAACCTGAGGAAAATTATAGAAATTGAACAATAATGAAACACAAACCTATGACAGCATATTAATTACTTATGAGAATGTATAAATTTGATGTATTCAAAAATAAAATAAGTTATTTGATGAGAAGCAGGAGTTAAGCAATAAAACCATTTCATCCTGAGATCCATAAAAAAAAAGATTTCCATTTGTCACTTTACTTTTAGCAGCAGACATCTACTTTGAAAGATTTTACTTTTTCTGAAAAAGCTGTCACTCCCAATCTCAAAGATTTAAGGTCAAGAGTCAGTATAGAAAATAGGGAAAAGCCATAAAATGTATAATTCAGTGTATAGATTTATTCCTCTCTGAATACAATACAATTTCTTTTTAACTTGAAACAGGCATTGATAGATCACAAATTTTAATTTATAGCCGTTGAGTGAAAATAAGTTTAGTATTGTTCTGTCAGTTTCTCTTGATTGTCTAAATAGCTTTAAAAAGAAACTGTAGCCAACAACTTTAGAGCAATCATGTGGAAATCACAGTTTAATTGTTCTTAGATTACAATGCCATATATAAGTAGAAGTATTTAAAAATCTTGGAAGTTTATAAGCTTTAATTAGAAGGTATGGTAGAATAATGGATTGCAGAATTGGAGAGCTGAGTTTTAATTCCAGTCAAGTTCATTACATTCACTAATACCCTTGGGAAAGCTATGAATCCAACTCTTCTCCCTCTCAGTTAAATAGTAGGGCAGACTGGGTTCTATAGCCTTGAGTGGCAATCAGTCTAGGAGAAGGAAAACTCTGAATTCAAAGCTGTATGTAGCTACTATGCAGCTAAGGAAAGGGTAGTTCACACTGACTCGATGATCCTGACTATGGTCAACTTTTAATATCTACTTGTAATTGCACTGCTTGTTGCATTCAATGTCATGTTTTTGTAGAGGTTTGGTTTTTAAATGTGTTTTCCTACAACAAAAAAAATTATTCTTCAAATGTTATTTCAGACAGATCATACGATAAATGACCTTTCACCTTACCCTGTAGAATGATTCTTATTCAAAATGGTTCTAGAATCCAGTTTTAGACTTGATAGTTGTCAAGAGGCTGAAGATCATTTTGATGCCTTTTTGTGACCTGGGGCTCTTAATATCATTTGCTTAAGGGATGACCTTATCTTATCATATTTGATCCCAACATTAACAATTAGCCAATTACTGGTGTAGATCTTTGAAAGGTCACCGGAATCAGCAACACAATCATGAGGATGAAGTAACTTTTTAACAATAACTTAGAATTTCTTATCTTTTTTTTTTTTTTTTTTCTTCTTTGTTCTACTCTATTTTCAAAACATGGATTTAAGTTGACACATCTGAGATTAAATAAATACACTCAAACATATACTAATTTTTACTGTCTGTAATTTATAAGTATTCTTCTATTTCAGTTTATAGGTGTTATTCATTTATTAAGTTTAGCTTAGTTTGGTACAAGATCACAAGTATGGGGCACTCATTGAAGATCAAACTCACTGCCCAGTAATGATTAAATGATTAGTTAAACTAATACAATAGTCATTATTCCATAATATGCTCATTTATTTCAGTTTATTATTGTCATAAAATTTCTTTTGTGTTAATACTTTTTCCTTTATGATTTCTCTCTCTCACTATATATATATATATATATATATATATATATATATATATATATATATAAAGAAATAATCATGCATAGAATCAATTTTGAAAAACTTAGCATTGCATCTTTGCAGATTCCGATATTGTACACAACTGTCAATAATAGCACATTCTCAAAAAAAAACATCTTTCGGTCTACAAACAATTATTTTGTCTCCAAAGTTTTAGTTTTATAAGGAAAAAAATATGCCTGACAATGAATAAAGAATTATTCGAAAGTACTTGCATTTTAAAAAAATATAAACTGGAAACAACAGACAACAGTTTTATAAATGAGGATCACATCATTCTATGGATTAACAGTATTTTAATGCATACATTATATACTACTAGCGATGGATATCGCCAATAATAGCATTAATATTGCTGATTGATTCTATGTGTGATTATTTCTTTGTATATAAATTATATGCTGCCTAATGTTATATATATATATATATATATATATAATTGCTAAAGAAGTTTGATTAAAAAGAACCAAGAATGTCTCTTAAATTTTTTTATTGTATTTTTTCAATTTAAGAATAAGGTGATGAGTATTTTCCTCATTAATAAAGTTATGAAGAATTTAGGAATTCATCTTGCAAATTCCTCAGATAACATTATTAATGACTAGCAGCCATACCCAGCTGGTCGATCAGGAAAAGTGTTCAATTAGAATGGAGCAAAAACAGCATCAATTTTAGATGTAACTGTAATTTAGATCTATCTTCTTCAATTACTTTGAAAACAGTGGCGTAGAAATAAAAATGAGATATCATTGAGCTTGTCATGATGTAAGTAACCTACATACCGAGTTTGAACAAAATCTGAGGAAAAAAAGTTGAATTTATCGATTTTTGATCAGCTTTTTCGATAGATTTTTTTTTTTTACACTAAGAACCTATCTTTTACATTGTACAATGTATGTGCTAAGTTTGGTCAAAATCAGTTGGATGGATCTCTAGTGAAAAGGTATCACACACACACAGATATCATCTGTTATATATATATATAACAATACTCCAATGCCTTTATTTGAAAATTAGTAAAATACAATAAAATATTAAGCACAAACCTTCTCAGGTCTTTTTAATCAAACTTGTTTGGATGAATACTTGGTACTTAAATATATTCTGTGTATGTATGTGTGTGTATATATATATATATATATATATATATATATATATATATATATATATATAATCACAGTATGTTTACATAGTAATCTTTTGTTTAAACATTTATTTGGTGACTTTCTTCTGGTGCCATATAATTTGTTTGAGATTGGTTCTAAACTTGTAAAGGACCTTGTCAAAATTGTGTGTAATGTTCTGAGTACTTTCAATCATCATTGATCATTTTCAATGAAAGAAGTTGGAAGAGATAGCTAGTTGAATGTTTATGCAGTTAATGATCCAAATCTAGAAAGAAATTTGAGTTCATATGCTATAGTCATGGAACAGATTATAGCATCAAATGACTTAGATGATCTTATGGTTCATAGGCATTTTGATAATGTCTTACAAAGATTTGTTTGATATTCATTGAAAACTTATAAAGAATTTGCCGAAATTGTGTGTAATGTTCTGAATACTTTTAACCATTTTCAATGAAATATGTCAGAAATTCAGAGATAGCTAGTGGAACATTAATTATCAGGTGTTTGAAATGAATGTGTGTTCATGTGCTATAGTGGTGGAATTGAATTTAGAATTACATAACCAAAATGACCTTGCCTTAAGGCATTTTATCACATGCACTGTGGTTAAAACAAATTTTATTGATGGTGAGTTATTGTCTTTTTATGTTAAGAGAATTCAAAATTAGTAATTCTTTTTTGCATTTGAATTGGCAGTGTACTGTTGTATAATCCAACACTCATTAGAAAGGTTCCCATAGATTTGTTAAATGTTTATAAAATCAAAATGATCTTTATCTAATTCTTTTAAATTTTTGTGTTCTACTGTATTTTATTGTCTATAATATGAGAAATTTTGAACAAAAATTACACAAATAAATGTTTGCAGACATTTTTACTCAGCTCGAAAAACCTCTTATTTGATACAGCAAGATTACAAATACACTCTGTACAATAGATAATAAAACAAAGTAGACAGGTATTGATAACAATTGTTTAGAAAAGGTATTTGATATGTCAGCAATATTTGTTCTTTGGGAATCAGCATAATCGAATTTTCTCAAAGACAGAAAATTCAACAAAATTGATTTAAAACATAATAATAAAGGGAATATACAAGATCTGTCAAAGCACCTTTACCTGAAAATTCGTAAATAAGTTTTGAAATGGAAATTAGAAGAAACTCACTACAGATAACCATCCAATTCATTTCTATTATTAATATCATGAAAAATTAAATATTTTAGTGAAATATATGGACAATATTGAGATTTTAATGGACAATATGGTATGAATTTCCCAAAAAAAAAATTACATAGAGATGACTGTACTATATGGTCATATTATACTCAAGGATGTAATTTATTCCCTGTTTTGAGCTTCAGAAACATGGGGTCATATTATACTCAAGTTGTATTATACACAAGAAAATATAATTTATATAAGATACAACAAATAATAGAATATTCAGACTCAGAAGTAACTATAATTATTGAATATCCAATGCAAAACACAAATTAGAAATGTTATTTGTGTATATTCATTATGCTTAATTCTTGAAAATATGCTTTGTTTTGCAAGTGCAAAATCTTGTTTTATGAAGTGGGTTATCACACTTTTTATCTTTTTAATATGCTCAATTCTTTTGTACACCATGTTGATGATGAAAAATTTATTGATTTAAATCATTCCAATTCTTATTGAACAACTTGATTTTCATTGGGTGAAAATAAATTAATTAAATAAGAAAATAATACCCATTTAATGCCGTAATCAGGTTGGTATTATTTTAGCTGGAAAACCTTGAACTCTGCACCTATCAAGTATACTTGACAAGCTGGGAACAAAACCAAATTATAAATCCCAGCTGTGATATTAACTGATATATACAAATTAAATATAATTTGAATAGAATAATTTTTATATAGAAATATATAATTTACTTTACATGTATATACAGGATGGTACGAAAGCCTTGTCACTCTCTACCAAAAAGTAATGAGAACAATAGAAGAACAATTAATACAGTAATATAAAGCACATGTACTGGATTCAGTTTATTCACTTTCATTGACACTGTCAAACATTGAGAAGGTCTGTATGAACACCATCATTTTTGTGGGACAAAATGATGCGGTGCCATATTCTGTGTGATATTTTACAAAGCTGTGCTTTGTTGATTTGCAAAGGCTCTCCAAACATCATCCTTTAATTGATGGGTATTCTGCTATCATTCATGTGAAACTCTCTCCTTGGTAATATCCCACAATAATATGTAGGGGTGACAAGACTTTCGAACCACCCTGTATATTGGTAGACTAGCAAGGCTATCTGGTAATACCTCAGGATCTCAGAAAATAGATTTTTTTTCATCACATTTATCTTAACAGTATCGATGACATTGTTATTTCATTTCAATTTAACTAATCAAATTTATTTCAGTCTGAATTTCTGGGAGGAGGTATTTAATTATTTACAATCGGACTAATGTTGTGATCTTTATTGTTATGGTCATGTTTCGACCATTGGGCATTATTAGATTTTGGAGATCTGGGCTACCTTCAAGGAATTTTTAATTGAACCCTTTATTTCAGCTACAAGGGTAGATTGTTCTAATTCCACTATCCATGTCTAGTGATGTCTTGGTTAATTGTTCAGTTATTGCTTATCCTGTTTCCATTAAGCTTGAGTATATTTGTATGACCCAGCTCAGGGATTGAACTCGGAATTATTGTTACCAAATTCTCTGACCAATGCTCTAGGTAAGCATTTCTCAACCAGTACACCCAGTTACACTAATGTTGCCTAAAAGGTAACCAGGTACACTTCCAGGTTAATGAATTATTTTTATGTTTAATAAAAAAAAAATCTTTATTTTTAAATAGATAGACACCAAGCACATGGCTTCCATGTCTAAGTCAAGTCTTTGTCATTTGATATTTAAAACTGGATGCTAAATTCCTTAATCTTTAATGAGTGGATAATACTTTTCATTTTGCCTTCCTCAAGGGATTTAAATTGGTCATTATTGGCCTCTATAAAAAAAATAGCAGATTCTTCTGCTTAAATGAAAACTATACTGCTAATCATTTTTGGGAATGCTAAACGAAAATTTCACATTTTCAAATTTCATTACTAATTTTTACCTTATTAAAATTTAAAGTGCACCTTGGACTTTTAGTTAAGAGTGCACTCTGGAGTAAAAAAAAAGGTTGAGAATCACTGCTCTAGCCCATTGTTTGATTTATCATGTCATTTTATTTTATATAAATGTTTCTACAATATTAGTTTCATAAGCAATTATTTATTTTTTTCTTTATATCGCTATATTGTAAGAATTCAAATAATGATTTTTTTTCTACCTTGAATTTCAAAACTTTCAACTGCTTCAAATTAAAAGAAAAAAATTCTTCATCCATTCCTTTCTCTCTCTTTTTTTTTTTTTTCCTCCATTTCTGTTGGTAAATTCACACTTAAATATTCGAATGATAATCCTTTTTTTTTTCCTTTTTCTTTTTTTTTAATGCATATTTTCTGCCTTATGCAATTGAAATATTTCTGCTATATTCATTTTTGCTTAAGTTTGTGAAAAGAAAGGAAAACATAGGAGGAAATTCTTTCCTCCTCCTCCTCTGACTGAATTCTATCTTTCAAGATTCCTTTCTGTCTATACAGTAGAGGATGTGGGTAGGAATAGACCTTTGCTGTTTGTAGGTTTTTCAATGATTACAAAACACTTCTAATAACTAGAATCTATTACCTAGTTTAATATACATATCACTGCATAGGAAGATTTATTAATGCTTTGCATTACATAATCCATATACATATTGTTGTTCCATATTGTAAAGCTGTAATATTCATGTTCAATATATGCAGCTTAATTTCAGAAAAATGTATAGTTTATATTTATTACAAATTAGTTCATTCTACCTTTTCACTTGAAGTGTATACAAATCTATAATTAGACTGCTTGTACCAATTATGCTTAAGAACACTGAAAATAGTTTGACATAATTAAAGAGTAAAATTTAACCTTTTAGTGCCAATTTTTCCACTAGTGGAACATATTTTAAGACAAGTATTTTTTTTATACTGGATTGACCTTAATTTTGAGTATTTTATTGATAATATACATGGAAAATACTAAAATGGAATATACGCTTATACATCATGTTAAAATATAATTAATGCTTATCAGGTATCAGAAATATATCTTAAAATATATTCCATTAGTTGAACAAAAAGCACTAAAATGTTAACAGGATTCTTGAAACAGATCAGAATTGTGTAAGATTGCTTAAAAAAAATTGCTTATTTACATTTTTGGCATATCCAAAATTGTAGAGATAGTTAACCTGCACAGGGTCAGATAAAACCTGATAAATGTATTCAATAAAGATTTCATTTGCATTGAGATTAATAATGTGTCAGTTTTATTTTGAAATTAGATAAATAAACAATGTCCGTATTTCATATGATTTCTGTACATTGATATTAGTAATCGGCTCTTTATTTTTTGTGATTAGATAAAAGAACTGTTGTAGTTAGCAGTAAATTATTATCTAATGTTTACTTTCTGAAATAGTTTTTTATATACTCAGAAAAAAATAAATCTGTACATAATCATAACTAGATTTTACATCTGAGATCGAACTCAATTCGTAAAAAAAAAAAAATTTTCTAAAGAGAAAATATTTTGCTAGATACATATTTATTTAAAAAAAGCTTTTATTTTTTCCATGTGTACAGTAAACATTGATTTTTTTTTTTTTTTTTTAACTTTTGATTTTAAAGGAAGAACATATTTTAAGTATTCTGAGCCAGCCATAAGCTCTGAAATTATAAAACAAAGCTTTGTAACTAATTAGTACTTTGATTTAACTGTTATTCTTGTTAACATAGAACCAAATGTGTTAAATGGTGTTTGTCTCACACACACACACACACACACGCAGCACGGAAAGTAATAAAACCTCACTTGAGAAAATTGCAAAAGAAAATTAATGAAAATTTCTCTTTCCAATGTGTCTAATTATTACATTTGGATCAACTTACATTGCTTTTCAGTGAATTTGTTTTTTGGTTTGGTTTGTTTTATGGCATATCAACCTATTGGCACATTTAATGCCAAAACTTAATGTTTTTATAAGTAGAGCCTTGTTTTTCAGTGAATTTGAATAATAGAAATGAAGTAAACTTTGGTATTGCAAAAAACAGAAAATAATGAAAACATGCATTGTAAACGTCTGATCTGAAGAACTTGTAATTTTTTTTTTTTTTTTTTTAAATCAATTTGCTCTAAACAAGGCAATAATGCTAAGATGCAAGGGATTACTGGGTGTGAAAGAGAATGACAAGACATTAGTGAGGAGAAAAAAACAATAAGCAAGATGGGATTCTGTGAGGCAGAAGATGGCAATTGATGCTGCATTTAAATTTTTGAAGATTGGATGTGGCAGGGAAGCAAGAAACTGTAAGAGAGTTCCACAAGCAAGAAGTGTGAAAAAAGAAACTATTAGAATAGAACTTAAAGGTGCATCTAGCTATTTCAACAGTAAAAGAATGAGAAATCATTGTCAATATTTATATTTGTACATTTAAATCCATATGTTCAAGGTACTCATTAGAACAATTGCCATGAAAATATTTATAGAAAAGGCACAGGGAAGTCACATCACAATGGTAGGAAAGTGAAGCCGAAATGCCAGATCATGATCAATAACATTACAGACATTCTTTGGATTTTGTCAATCTCTAGACATAGCAGGAGCACCAGATCAGATATGCCAGCAATATTCAATGCATGGATGAATGATAGATTTATAAATGTGTAAGATGGATTCTGGCAATATATAATCAGATATAAAAGAAACCACTTCCTC
Source organism: Acanthosepion pharaonis (assembly GCA_903632075.3). Taxonomy (NCBI): domain Eukaryota; kingdom Metazoa; phylum Mollusca; class Cephalopoda; order Sepiida; family Sepiidae; genus Acanthosepion; species Acanthosepion pharaonis. Next base: position 398,912 of record CAHIKZ030005614.1, read on the forward strand.
TATTCATAGTTATAGGAAGTCACTTATTTTTCTAGAATAAGTACACATCTACATTTATTATTGGTAGCATTTGAACTTACTATAAAATAATTAATAATAATGCCCAATTTAATATTTTTCAAATTCACAGCTTTTACTTATTTTCAGTCATGTAACATTTATTTTCCTTCTATTCTGGAACTGTTGTGTATTAATATCTAACCCATGCTGTTAAAAATACATGGATGTCTCTTCTGCTTCTTATGAAAAGTCATTGAAAATATTTCTGCTAGGTTTACTTTCTTCATCTATTTTCCCTTTTTTTCCTTTTATTTTTACCTGTTTGATGTGGAGTGAAGAAGAAAAAAAATTGGCCATTCTATCTTTTTTATAATCCCTCATACCTTCTTTCCTAACACCTTTTTTCTTTTCTTTTCGCTTTATTTGTTCAGATAGTGTTCTTTACAAGAGCCTCTTTCTCCATATATGTCCTTGTCTACAATGTCTCGTATGCATCTGTTTAGCTAACTGCTGATTACCTACTTCCATTTTCTTTTTCTTTCTTTATATATACATACACATCAGAATGGGTTAAAATATTTCTTAGCAGTAGTGAAAAAAAATATAAATAAAATTGCAAAATGCAGATTTGAAATATAATTTTTTTTTTCTAAAATGTTACAATTATTAGCAATTCTTAATGAGATTATTACTACTTACTCAATTGTAATGTATATATTGTATTAACTCTTCTGTTACAGGTTTAATATTACCTTACCTTTTTTGATGTTACCTAATTTTTTTTTTTGTTTGTTGTTTGGTTGTCAGCACTTTTTCTTCTCTCCTCTACCCTGCTGCATCCTAATTCTACCCTCAATCCACATGCCCATTTGGAAGAATGTTTTACAAAATGCTGGCACCTCCTTACTGAAATGTGATAGGCCTTCATCATACATGTGACAAAAATTACTTACAAAATATTTTTTTTCCTGCTTCTTCACTCAAAGAATTTATGCAGATATTACCTTTACAAGGTTCCTTTAATCACAATAAATTTTTTTTTAATAGGCAGCTTTTTCCATTTTTGTTTTCAGATTAACTAAAATATTGACCTGACAGAGGAAAGGTGGGAGTGTAAAAGTTGTTCCTGTAAAAGTTCCAGTTGCACCAATGCATATATAAAGTTAGATTTCCAAATTTGATTGTGGGCTACAGAATTTAGAATTGTAACAGGAATATTTGTTTTACATTTGAAAGTTAACTACTTGTCAAAGTTAAAAATGATTGTAATGATTAGCAGCTTATTATTATAACACTTACAGAAGAGTGCAACTTAAGAAAGACATGCTGTTTAACAATATCTTGACAGAATGTTTTTCTTGAAGTTATGTTTAAAAATTACATACAAGTATAAAGTATAAGTCTTTGTACATAGGTTGATTGTCTTGAGAAAAATGGTTGTGCTGGTAATCAATACTGTAAAATGAATGAAATGCAGTTGAAATGTTAGTAATATGGTGGGGATTGTGCTCACTTTTGTGTTTGATTAATTACTCTAAGTTATCAACTAACAGTTTAGTATAACTCTTATGAAATTCTCCTGTCATGTTGTTCCACCTGCCCCCAGAGTGGGATGTTAGTAGTTTGCATATGTAATTATTTTTGTTTTAAGAGTTGAAAGGTCAGTAGATTTTGAATATTTTTTTTTTTATCTTCTCTAAGTGTTGCAAAATATTGGAAGAGTCACATCAATCATTTTGTTTATTTTTATTAATAATAATAATAATGTTATTTAAAAAATATGTGCAGATAGTGTAAGGGATATCAACATGGAAAATGGAATAGGTGAATAGAATTCAAATTCTCTCCAAGTCTGTTGAATTCACTTGCTCACAAATAGGCTTCGGAAAGATATAAATCCATCTCTTTCTCCACTCCCTACCAGTTATGAGTTAAATAGGAGGATACACTGGACTCTTTAGTCTTGGGTGGCAGCCAGTCTAAGAGAAGGAAAACTATGAATTCCAAATTGTGGAAAAGACAACAAAAGACCACTCCACTTATTTTTTTCTCAAGAATGCATGACAATTTCCAGATAATAAAGAAAATACATTAAAATAAATTAAATAAAAATGTCATTTTCAAAGATTGGTACATATCTATTCTTCTTGTTACAATGAAGTTGAACAGCAGTTTTCAGGTACCCCAACATTTCTATCTCTTGCTCTCTCACCCTCCTTCCCTCTCTCTCTCTCACCCTCCTTCCCTCTCTCTCTCTCTCACCCTCCTTCCCTCTCTCTCTCTCTCACCCTCCTTCCCTCTCTCTCTCTCTCACCCCTCCCTCCCTCTCTCTCTCACCCTCCTTCCCCTCTCTCTCTCTCCCCTCCTTCCCCTCTCTCTCTCACCCTCCTTCCCTCTCTCTCTCTCACCCTCCTTCCCTCTCTCTCTCTCCCTCCCTCTCTCTCTCTCCCTCCTCCCTCTCTCTCTCACCCTCCCTCTCTCTCTCACCCTCCTCTCTCTCTCTCCCTCCTCTCTCTCTCTCACCCTCCTCTCTCTCTCTCACCCTCTCTCTCTCACCCTCCTCTCTCTCTCTCACCCTCCTCTCTCTCTCACCCCTCCTCTCTCTCTCTCTCCCTCTCCCTCTCTCTCTCTCTCTCTCTCTATATATATATATATATATATATATATACTCAAATGGATAAATATAAATAAATGTACATGTAAGTGTTCATAATTACATATATATATCCTTTGGTGTAAGAAAGATAGTGCTCAGTGCTATATAACAGTGCTGTTAAGTATATATTAATAAATGTACATAATACCCCACACTGACAGTACAACTCTGAGTTTCATGCTCTCATGAAACTCTGAGTTGTATTGTCAGCTTGATGTATTATGTATATTTATTAATAAATATACATGTTTTTCCTCACAGTAGCATGACTCGGTTTCAGGCACAGCTCAATCTTCAGGTCCTGAATTGAGATGAAAATTGCATTGTGCTACCAGTGAGGGGGGAAAAAAATGTTTATTAATATATTGTTTATAGATCTGTTATATTGCATCGAACACTATTTTATTAACACCAGCACACAATGCGTGAGATATATATATATGCATAACACAGATGAAACAAACACACAACATCAAATTAAGAAAAGTAATGATGTTTAAATTATATTTAAAATTGTCAGTGATCATTTTATGCAGAGTCCAAGGATAAAAGCTATCCCTCAAGGACTTTGTCTTTGAATTAATAGATCTAAAAGTGGTACTCGAGATATGTGCAGTCCTTCATTATGTTTTCTGCTGTGACAGCAAGAATTCAAAATGTTCTTCAAGGAAGGCAGCAAGCAGCCGATTATTTTGGGAGTTCAACAAATACAGACATAGTTACAAAAAATAGATTTTGATAGGTTTTCATATAACTGAAAAAAAAAAAAAGCAAAATTATGTAACATCTGTTTAAATTCAGGCAAAGATTTTTTCAAAAAGATTGTTTGATATGGTGGACACATTGAAGAATTTAATTACTAGGATACATTTTATGGCTAAAATTTCTTTTAATTGTGTTTTATTAAAACATTGGATTTCAGCTGCATGGTTCTAATATACTAATTAGTGTAACTATGAAAAATAAGATGCCTTATTTGTTGATGTCTTTTTTTTGTTCACCCTGTACAAGCGCCACTCAAGGTAGAGGGTTACAGAACAAGAGGCACTGTTTATAGGGATATGTGGGAAGATATCAGTTAACCCCAGACTTGAACATGTTAAGATTGTAGTGATCAGGGAAGCATCCTCTTGGGATTCAGTTCCACAAATCAGTTGTTACTTAATCTATAGTTATCTATCAATAGCTATTAGTCATTGAGATATTTAGTAACTATAACAAAAACTAACAAATTTTAGTTTACTAAAAAACTAAGTTTTATCTGTTAAAATTATTAAACATATATAAATCTTTATAAGATTTTGATTATCACTTTAGTTTTTTGATATTTACTAATATTATATTTTCAAAAGAATCCATTATTTCTAATAATCTGTCAGTAAGTGCATTGATCCTCACAGATTTTTTTTTATCATTTCATCCAAGGCAAGACGATAATGGCACTAAGACACAAAGAATGATTGGGAGGGAAAGAGAATGAGAAGACATTAGTGAGGAGAAAGGAGAATAAAAGAACAGGTTTCAATATGGCAGAAGATGGCAATAATGCCACTAAGACACAAGGGATTACTGTAAATGAAAAGAGAATGAGAAAACTTTAGTGAGGAGAAAGGACAATAAAAGATGATGATTCAGGAAGACAGAAAATGGTGATTGATGTTGCATTTAAATTTTTTAAGATTATAGGTGGCAGGGAAGCAAGAAACCAGAAGAGAAAAGGAAACTTGGAAGCAACCAAAATGTGGTTCTACCTACAGATGGATGCCAAGAATATCATGCATAGTGCAGGTAAACAATGAGGAGATTTTAAGGAAAATGTTAACAAAAAGGACACTTAGAATCAGAAAGAGACTTAATGAGGAATAAGTGGGAAAATTTGTCATTCACAAGATGGCTTGGAAAATTTGACACTTCACAGTTGAAGTCAAAGGGGACAAGAGGCAATGGGTCACCTTCCTAACAAGCTTGTGAATGAATAACAGAAAAAGGAGTGAGAGAGATGATAAAAAGATAAACCTTACTAAAAAAAAAAGCTATAAAGTATAAGAATTAGTGGAGAGCTATGACCACCCACATTCTGAAGGGACATGGCATATAAAAGAAAAGGAACTTCATTGAAAACCTTATTATAGATTTCTTTTTAAAATCATTTTATTTTGCTTTTTACAATTTTATGCTTTCTGATTTTCAAACCAGTTTATGATTTAAAGAACAGAAAAATTGCACTATTATGATTCTGTTTGATTTTCTCTTCATCTCTCTTGACATTGGATTCTAGTGATGAGATGATTAACTCTGGAGTAATAAGTGGAATTGATAAAATTCTCAATAAGAAAAGGAATAAAAAGAACAAGGCAAAATTATACTAAGTGATCAATATATATGCAAGTCAAGACTAGACAAAGCAACAGTATAAAGCAAAAAGTTCACAAAATAAGTAAGAATGGTGTTAACATGCAAAAGGGATGCAGTTTTAACTTCAACATTTATCAGTTTAAGTTGGTTCTTGGAATACTGAAGTATATTCTAGGAGGATATCATTGTTTGTTGGCTCCTTTTTGCTAATGTTATAACACTAAAACCCTTTATCTATTCTTGTCATTATTTAGAAGATTGAGTGGAAGTGCAGGTGGTGTGATGGATAGTAACTTGGAATGACATATTGGAGAGCTGAGTTCAAATTCTAGTCAAGTTTTACATTCACTTATGCATAAATACTCTTGAGAAAAGTATGGATGTATCTCTCTTCCTGCCTCCATCTATGGGTTATATAGTAGGACTTGTATCTGGAAAACATAATTCTCCAAAATGTTGTTAATGCAATATTCACTTTGGGTGGGGGTAATTATTTTTACAATCCAAAAGTATGTTTTAGTTTTAAATAACCCACAAAGGGTTGATTAATCCATTAAAAAAAAAATAATTAGTTATATGATGGAGCACTAAAAATTCTTGCCCTGGTTCACTTCCCAAAATCTGATCAAATGACCAAATATTAGAATTTGTTTTTGAATCCCATCTTGATTGTTTGAGTTTAGCATCATATCAACATCTATGGGTTATTTAATGCTGGACTAAATATTTTGTATGCAACTATATGCCTTCAACTACAGATTGTTTGGTTTGGTTGTTTTTGTTAATAGCAGCATATCAACACTTCTATGGGTTATTTACTGATGAAAATCTAAATATTTTGTATGCAATTTCATGCCATCAACTAAAGATATTTTGTACATAATTTTATACTTTGAGGTTAAACATGTTTTACAGATATAGTCTGTAGATGATCTATTGTAGTTATGTTTTTGTATAAATGGTCCCATTGGGGAGGTGGGGTCTTATCCCTCTGCAGAGGTGCACTCAGTGTATTCTAGAGCCCCAGCTGACAGGACAACCATCTTGGTTGAACCAAGAACTTTTCGGCATTTTCTAGTAGTAGCAGCAGTAATATTGGTAGTAGTTTGCAGTAGTAGTATTAACATTAGTGATAGTATATAAGTAAACTTAGAGGCAGGAAAGGATCAGCATGTGACTGACATATATGGTAAAGGGCAACTGATGCTGAAGCAATGCATTTCAGAGTTAATCAGCAGAAAATGAGCAAGAATCCAAAGAAATAATTGAAAGGGTTGGGCTAATAACTGTCACTGTGAAATGCTTTCTCCTGCATATATCCCAATGGAACCTTTAAGCCATTGGTTTTTCAGTCAATCAAAACAGCTGGAGAACAATGAAGAAGATAAACTAGTAATTATCATATGGGCTAGATAAGACATATCTTTCAGTATATTAATCAAATATTGTACAACTAGAGCTTTCAGTGGTTCATCTCCCATCCATAATAGAGCAATGGGTACAGGGTAATTATTATAGCTGTTAAATGCACTTTTCAGTGTTTAAGTTAGAAGATTTTCACTGTCTTTATAGAAATCCAGCCATGTGACCAGGTTCAAATCTCACCAGAGTCAATTTGTCAGGAAGGAAGGTGATGTTATTGGCTTGTAGAGGTGATCCCAGCATGCAGCACCTTTTGGAAAGTACCTGAAAACAATACCACAGGATTGATCCAAGCCTTGTGAGTGAAATTAGGTAGATGAAACTATTTGGGACTCATTGGTTGTTGAGCTAGCATGAAGTTGTAAGTCATCATGACTGAGGATGGGAGTGTATTGGCCTTGTTCAAACCGTTGATCATGCCAGATAATGTTCTCTCTCTCTCTCTCTCAGAAACTGCAACTGAGCATAATTGCAGTATAAACCACAGGTGGGCTGTGTGGGTGTTGAACAAACATAAATGTACCTGAGCAGGCATCTGCAATAAAGATTGTCTAGTTGCCTTAGTAGACATGCATACTCAGATACAAGTGGCCATCCATTACTTAAAGAAATTGATAACAGATATAAGCTAATAATGTTAGTTTTAATTTTCCTGTATTCCTATTAAGATGGTACACACTTTTTTTATATATATATATATATATATAGAGAGAGAGAGAAAGAGACTTGAGGGATATAAAATGCCTATTTTCACACAAAACTGTCACTGACTGCCTGATGATTGTGTGAAACTACATAAAACTGTTAGTTGTGGTTGGCTGCTGCTCACTGGAAATTTAATTCAAATATATTAAGGCCCTTTCATTCAATATGGCATTGAGTTTTCTTTTTCCGATATGCCTATCTAGCAGACTCTCTTAGAAACTGCTTATTTTATTCATATTATATGCTCTGTCCTGGGGATCTTTGAGGACCTGGTATTGTTGAGCACTATTTTGCCCTTAACAGTAAGCTCCTTTGCTGAGTCCCACATGATATCTAGCACTTTTTTTTTTTCTTGTGAACTTTTTCTCGGTTTCTTTATTTTTATCAAAATATTTTTTTCATCCTGGCTGGCTGGAAATCCCACCTTCCTTCAGTGAATTTAGTTAGGGTGTGCATATCATGCACACATCAACTACACTTGACATCTTTGCCAGTACTGCTATTACTAATAAGGGTGCAGGCTTTGCATAACATCTTAGTCTTTTATTTCTTAGGTTACTGGACAGGATTATAGGTAATTCAACCACTGTTTTAACCTAGTAGTCTCTCTTGTTGGAGTGCAAAACTGACTTATTGAGTCTGAGAATTCATTGGAAGTGGAAGGTTGTTCTGGAGTACTTAGGTTGACAGTAGCCTTGGGAGTACTTAGAAGATCAGTAGTCTAGATGTTTGAAAGCTGGGAGCAAGCAGGGTGTGTCAACTTGCTGAGGCCACTGTGAAAATTGGATGCACCAAAGGGCAGGCAGAGTTATTTACTGTTTCATCTGGATTGTGCATTATTCAATTTTTGCAACCTGGATTGATACTGTTGCTGGTTTTGACCAATGACACTGATGGTCCAAATTCTGAAGTACAATATTGCCAAGTCTGAGCCTTGGTTGGTTGTGTACTCCATGACACCTGTCAAAATATTCTTCAAGGTTAAACTACAGCATAGGAACCACTGTCTGCAGTTGACACTCAAATGTTTGCCTGAACTAACTCTACTTGGTGATGTTTCCATGGCCCTGTATGCATGTGACAGTGTTCAAGGATCCATATATTTGCTTGGTCTCAGCTCCTATATAGTATATTAGTAAACCAATTTGAATATCCAGGGTATCCTTACCAGCTAAGAAATGGTTCTATGGTATAAAAATTATTGCCTCCATGGGGCCATGATTTGAACTTCGTGAATGTGAAATTTGATGGTTGTTTAAATGCCATTGTCTGGTTCAACTTGATTGTTTTTTGTTTTATTATGTTATTGTACTTCTGACTCTGTTTAATGAGGCTCAAAAAGGAAACATGAAGCAGAGCAACTTGGAACATGGTTTATTGGCAAACTAAGAAATTACAAAAGGACTCTTCTTTTTTCTTAAATAAGAATTTTCTGTTTGTTGTTATAGTGTTTGATTAGCACTAGTATTATTAATAGGTAGGGGGAGGCAAGTATAGCATGGGATAAACTATTTACAATAATAATTATTTCTTCTTCAGTATTTTTTAAATAGGATCTTAATATGTATTAATGCATGGCTAGTGGGCCAAAACCAGTAGCATTATGTATTGTACAATTTTCCACTGAATGTATTCATCACTTCCCTGCTTATTCTTGCCATTCCTAAGAGGTGTTTTTTTTTTTTTTTTTTTTTTTTTTTTTGTAAGGGTTCCACTGTGTAATCCGATGCCAGTTTTCTTTATCCATGTCTCTAATCTGTCAGTCACTGTACCAAGTGCACCAATGACAACTGGTATGATTGTGACCTTCAACTTCCAAAGCCTTGCAAGTTCAAACTGCAATGGGTCAGAGTTTATTACTTTCTTTTCATCTTTTTGCTCTATCCTTGTATCAAAAGGGCATGATGGATCAATGATTAAACCTTTTTTTCCACCAAATCAGGCATTTTATTGAAAGACTAGCAGTAGAGCCCGGCGTTGCCCAGGGATGTAACAGTAAGAGATGGATCAAGTATCGACCATCATAAAGACTGAAAAATAAAATTGACAAAGAATATTGTTTAAGGTTGACGGACATGCATGTCTTAATTTTTTTTTTTTTTTTTTATGAATTGGTCAAACTCAAACAAAAATATTGTTTTCAATTGTTATGAGTCTACTGATTGAATAGAATTTTTCAATTTTATTATAAACAATTGTCTTGTAAATGGAATTTTTAAAGCATTCTGAATGTAAAAATAAAGAAAAAAATGTGCAAGACAATAAGAAACACTACCTGCCAAAAAAAAAAAGTGAAGTTTTGTTGAAATCGGTTGCAAAATGTAGGAAATCCAATCACAGACGCACAAACAACCTGGGTTTTATAATAAGTATAACTCGATATGAGTTGTCCCCCTTTCATTCTCGAAACAGCGATGCCTCTTAATTGTGTTTTCAAATTGATTTTGTGCCAAAACAATTCTTTTTCCAATTTTTGGCGCTGTCAGAACCACCGCAAGGTAATTTTATGTAGTCCTGTGAAGTTTTGTTGAAATCGGTTGAAAAATGTAGGAAATCTGTTCCAATATATAAACGTACAGACACACACACACAACCTGGGTTTTATAATAAGTATGATTATTATTATTATGCTAGTGTTGCACATTGATGTAGTCAATAGAAATTCTCTTCTTGAGCCATGATATCAACAAGACTTCTCACAACTCAAAAACCTTTCTGAGAATCCTTGCAGAATAATTGATAGCAATTTTCTGAAGCTCTACAATCTTAGTCTTGATTCCAATTTTGCCTAAGCACTCTTTCAAATTTTTAGATGATTTTCCAAATGCACCCATTGCTACAAGAATTGTTTTGACAGTCATGTTCCATAGCTTCTTCAACTTCCCTAGCCATATCCTGGTATTTTTCTATCTTTTCAGTTTCTTTGGAGATCACTCGTGTATCATATAGAACAGTGAAATCAGTGATTTAACAATTGCTAATTTCCTTATCTGCCACAAGGTTGGGTCTTTGGGATTCAATGACATGACCTGTCTGGAAAGAGAAATTCCATAATATCTTGTCTGACATTTTCTGCTACTTTCTCAGATTGATATTCATAGCATTTCTTTTTCACATTGAAACCAAATTTATGACATATTTTGCAATGAATTCTCTTACGAATCCAATCATGTCATCACTTATATTCTTCATCTGCCAATTTAAGACATTCACTGAGTATGCGGTTAAATCTCATCTTTTTGTCCACACATCCTGCATTCGTTTTCTTGTAATATGTCTATTTTGTTTTTGTTTTTTTTGTGGTAGTATAATTTTTCACATGACGAATTCTCATCTTAAAGTAAACTACACTTTGAAGACATTAGTCTAACTTTAAATAATATCAATAAATGATATCTGTTAATGTTGCCAATAAATTTATGTGAGTTATTATGTGATGATTTCTGATGGACAACTTACTGGTTTTGATTTCTGTCTTGGTCATTTGTCACATGATCTTGTTATGAATTATACAGGACAGAATGATAGATTAAAATGTTCCTCTTGATGTTCTAAACATTAAATACAACTGATCAAAAATATAAATTTATACACTCATTTCTGGTTTATTGTGCAAAATAGAATATATTGGCCCAAAATTGTATTTAACAAGACAAGTTATTATACATGTGTGTACTTTGATGTTTACCTTTACTCTTTTTCTCTTTTCTTCTAGAGTAAAGACAAATGGTGTGGGTTATATTTCAAAATAGATTGTGGGTCCCATGATATATCGTAATTTTCTGTAATAGATTCAGCTGACTTCTGGTATGCAGACTGGAAAGATGCCTTGATACTTATCCTAAGTCTAGGAATTCTATTTATTTTTTAATGGGAAATTTGTCTCTAATAGTAAAAAAGCAAAAAAAAATTGAACAACTGCTTGGCTATTCTTTATTGCTCTTTAATAAGTTTTCATTTGCAAAATAGAAATTTCCCTACTAATTAATTGACCCCTTTTAATATACATTTTGATTTTTTTTTTTCTTAAACCTTGCATTATTTTTTTTCTTATCAATTAAAAAAAAAATTCCTACCTAAAACTCATATAAAAACCTTGAGTTTCTGATTTTGTTAAACCTTAAATAGAACTTTATATTTTCTTTCTAAAGTAATCAATTGCATTTTTTTTCTCCCTTGCATTTTTTTTTATCTAAACTTACCAGTTTTTATTTTAAAGAATATTTCAAGGCTCTGCCTGATTTGAAGTTATATATTTGTATATAAAGCCTCTGATTGAAATTTATTTTTTCTTTAGTTTATATCCCAAGATGATAGTTTCAGGATTTTTTTTTTTTTTTAAAGTAAATGTTGTATTTACCAACAAACATAATGTCGACTAGACATACATACATACATACATATATTATCATCTGAATCCCACATAGACAAACTAGAATTATTATACTCTTACATACATAAAGCAATATTTACAATTTTTCATTTTGGCTTGGAATCTGTTAATTTCTTGAAACTTCAAATGGACGCATTGTCTCTCCTTGAATTCAGAATGACACAAATTATACTACTTTCCGTTTCATAAGTTGAAGGCACATTAAACATGATTAACCAATAAAAATCAAATAATACAAAATTAAAAATTCCAGAATTTTCTTTCTTTCTTTTCTGATGAAGCTTTAATAAAAGTGAAACAAAGTAGATTGATAAATGTTTGCTATTTGTTTTTTGTCTTATATTTGGAATAGTAAATTATTTAATTCAGTCAAACAATGTTCCCTTGAAGAAAACTAATTGCATGGCAGTTGCATATTCTCTGTGTCATGTGGCAGTTAACTACTTTATAAGGTTACTAGATTTGTCCAATAGAAATTCAGGACATCTTATTCAAATTTAAATTCTGTTGATTTCTCATTTGTATATGCATTCCTGATATGACATAAAATGCAACAGATAAACTTGTATACTAAAAATACAAGAAAACATTTTAATTTAAATTTGTATATGGCGTCCTGTGTTTCAAAACTGGAAATTTTATTCATTGAATGTGAGAAACATACCACTTTACAAAAGCTTTATACAATCTTCCTATTGGGGGATTTTCTAATCAACATGAGATTGCTAAATGTCTCCTCACTGCTAATTCGATAACTCTATAATAGACAATGTACTCAAGAAATTGTTTTTTTTCATAATGTTGTATTGGTATTTTTTCTTGATAGCATTATATTGGGATTTTTTTCTCTAATGCAACCCTGTACTGGTATTTTTTTTTTTTTTTTTTTTTAACCTCTTGATGGCAGCACTACACTGATATTTTTTCTCAATGGCATGCCATGCTGTGATTATTTTTTTTATTTTTTTTTAAATTTGAAATTTTTTAATTTTTAAAATTTTTTTTTCTTGGTGGCAACACCATACTGGGATTTTTCTCAATAGAAGTATTGTACTAGATGTATGTGTGCAAAGCCTATTTGCTAAAATAAATTGAGGAAATTATTTACAAGTTTTAGCATTCAACTTAAAATTTACTTTTGGGAATATTTAGATTAAGATTCACATATTAATTACTTTACCTGTAAAATCTTACAAAGTGATATTTTAATTTTAACTTTTAGTATATATATATATATATATATATATATATAATTTGTGTGAGTTTTACTATCTTGAGATAACATTTTGACAAATGAGTTTCTGGACTAAATTATTTTTATAAAGACAAGACCGTACCTTATTATTAGCATATCTTTACTTGTGACAAAGCAAATTGTTTGCTTTCATTGGTTAGTTCAAATATTTGAATACTGACTTAGAGGAACAACTAACCATCAATTAAACTGTAATCGTGGACATTTGGATTGTGCGTATCTGGTAGTAGTCAGGGCATGAGTGAAAGTGTTACCTTTTTGTATAAGAAATATTCATTAGCAAGCACATTTACCTGTCATACAAGTTTTTTAACTGTCAGAAAAAAATTTAGAAAACAGAAATAATGTATATTTTATTTGAACATTATTTTGAAATCTATGGTTAGTAGAGCTGCACAGTGTACAACCTGCTATATATTGTTTGTAACATTTAGATCAATAACAGCAATAGCTGTTTTCATAACAAAAAACTAAAAAAAAAAAACAAGAATCAAAACAAAACTGAAGTGATACGAGTTCTAACACTGCTGAAATTTGCTTAGCCACTTTCTTTTGATGTTATTTATAAATTTAGTAAATTTGTCATCACATGATCACAGGTTATGGTTACACTCCACTGAATCTAACTTATGAAGTAAGGGGGGTTTCTTATTCAAATACAGAAATATTTGAGATGTTTGTATGTAGATCTCCTGTGTTTTATTATTGTGTTAACAAAATATATGGCTTATGAATTGGACTAAAGAACAAATTGTGAGGATATCTTCAGGATATACAATTAATTATTGTGCTAGAAAGTAGTAATTTGGATACAAAAAACAAAAACAAAAAAAGCAAAATTATACATCCAGGAGGGTATTCGCTAAATACTACTGCTACTGTTGTTGTTATGGAGGACCTCCCAATGTCACAGGTGTTCCATGTAGGTATGTACTTTACTTTTATTTCATAGCAGATAGTTTTTACATGTGTCTTTTGTTGATAATATTTAATAAAGAATCACCCTTTACTCTTTTTTTATTAATATAAATATGCAGAATATTCAGAAGCAGGGGTTGTGCAAGAACTTGGCTTGGACTTGCTTAAGAGGGAAATTCAAATATTTTTAACTCTGGTTGAATGTTAAAAAAAAAAGACATGACTACTTGACTGATTGTGGTAATGAGAGTCAGTTAATTCATGTGATTATGAGAGAATAAATAAAACCCATCTCTGTTAATGATACAACTTTATCATTTCAACTAACAATTTCTTCTATCGCATGCCTCACTTGTGGAAATGTCTTCCGGTTTCTTGCTTCTCCGTCAACTTTGATCTTCAAAAATTTAAATTGTTATCTTCCGTCTTAATTCTTGTTCTTTTCTTGTTCTCCCTCCTTAATACATTTTTTTTTTCATATTCTCTCTCACTAATTAATTCATTGTATCTTAGTGGTTTTATTGCCTTGCTTGGGGTGAAATGGTTAAAAAAATAGTTTACTTGCAATATATATATGTACCATGAGGCATTACAAAATAATCATGAGATTATTAGCATCTTATTAAAACAATGCATTGGCAAATGTATACAGAAATTATGGGAATGTTTGGAAAGCTGTGAAATTTATTGAAGACTGATTTACCAACCTCATATAAACAATTAACGGTAATGTTAAAATTAACCCTTTCTATACAGTAAACATCTGGCACTCATTGACCAAATCTTTAGCATTACTCTCAGTTGAAATTTATAAAATATTAATAGTTTTCCAAGAAATTAGACTTAAGTTCACTAAATGTTACATCTCATTGATGGGGGTTTCCTTCCAAAGCTTTTGTTTAAGGTAGTGTGGAAAGTTAACATTTATTTTCCCTTTTAGTCATATGCTACCTATACTAAATTTAGGTTTCCTGTTGAGAATTTATATTAAATTTGTTTGATTTATTTATAAATAATCTTGTCTTTGTTTTCATTTTATTTTTTATTTTTATTTAAAAACAAAAATTAAATCGTTCTTTAATCTAGTGATTTACTAAGCAAAGCTCAGATGTGGCACAAGGCCGAATGTATAGAACACCCAGGGAGAATCAAACTTGCTACTCAGTCGTAATTGATGTAGTGCAACAAGCTTGCTAACAATTACACCACATTGAAAGTCCAGTGTGTGTATATACAGTGCTGTTCGATAAAAGTGACTCACCTTATCCTTTGAATTTAGCTCAACTTTCATTTCATCAGAGAAGAGAACATTTTTCCAGTCTTCTACTGTGAAATTTTTGTAATAGTGAGCCCATTTAAGTCTCTTGGCTTTGCTTATTAGCAGCTTAAACCTTTGTGTACAAGATTTGTAGCCTTGTTCTAACAGCCACCGACAGACTGTTGAAGAGGCAGGACTAACACCTTGCTCTTCGCTTAGACTGCCTGCAATTTCTTGGCTAGTTATAATCCTGTTCTTTGCAACTTCTCTCTTAATTACCCTGCCAGTTCTATCATCAATCTTTTTCTTTCGTCACCTTGTTTCCTTCCTTGGAGCAGGAGTGGCATCATTATGTGCCCTAAGCACTCGAGAGACAGTTGATTGTGAGGTTATAGCAATTTCCCTTGTAGACTTGTCTGCTTTTGAGAGGGCAATAATAGATGCCATAAGTTGTTCTGATGTGTATTTGTACTCTTTCATGCACACACACACATATATATATATATATATATATATATATATATATATATATGGCATGTGGTTGAGTAATTAGAATGTTTGCTTTTTGAACACATGAGCCAGGTTCAAATCTCACCATGGTCCATTTGTTAGGAAGGTGACTTCTTGATCTTATCTATCTGGGAAGGTAATCCCAGCATTCAATGCTTTTGGAAAGTGTCTGAAAACCATGCAATGGGTTGACCCAAGTCTCATGAATTTTCCTCACTCTCATAAATTATTGGTGAAGTCTTATGCAGTATAATTGTCATTCTGTTTTTTATTTTATTTATTATATTATACCAGCAGCAAGACTATAAACATTGTACAAAAGTGACAATAACCAATTTTGAATTTTGTTTACAGATTCTCACATACTCACTTGTTGGATTTTTAATTTTACAATGGGAATAACAACAAAATTGGAATGAAATTATACAAATTTAGATTCCAATGATATTTCTTGCTTTCAATGGAATATTCCAGGCTTGAGTTTTCTATCGAAATTGGCTTCAATCAGATTAAATTTTTTAGGTTACAATATTTATGAAAAATGTTCTGGATAGGAATATCATTTTAAAGCTTCTTGAATTTATATTGCAACTTATTTTTGAGCTTAAATATTTTCAGTCTTTTCATGAAACTATGATTCTCCACATTGTTTTGTCTATTCATTTACTAAATTTCATTGAGGATACTTAGTTCATTCTTGAGTTATTTCTTTTAATTTTTTTTTCTAATCATTTCACTCCAAGCAAGGCAATGAAGCCTGTAAGATGCAAAGTGTTACAATACTTAAGGTCATTTAGTGGAATTGGGCAATTGTTATCCAACAGATAGGGTTTATTTGTGTGTGTATATATATATATATATATATATATATATATATATATATATATATTTTTGCATCTGTGTGAAATGGCACATTTCATAGACTACTTTCATTAATTTTTACTTTTTTTTTTTTTTTTTTTCAATCATTTTACCCCGAGCAAGGAAATAAAGCCTCTAAGATGCAAGGGCTTACCAAGTGTGAAAGAATATGAGAAAAAGAAAAACATTAAGAAGAGAGAACAATAAAATAACAAGAATTAAGATAATGATTTACATTGCATTTAAATTTTTGAAGATCAAAGTTGACTAGAAAGCAAAAAGCTGGAACAGTCCCACAAGCTTAGTACTAATTATTTGATGTTACAAATATTCTCCAGAGTCTTATTTAAAAACTCTGTTATCTGATTAATTGTTTACAGAACAAATGATATAATAGATAGGATTTATTTTAAAAAATGTCAAAAAATTTAATCTTATACAAATGCCACAGCTATAATTACATCTGTGTTTCAGCCCCAGCATTCAATGTAGGGTTTTTAACTACTTTACAATTACTTGGTCTTTTCTCTAACTTTTATCATTTTTTACACTTATTTGTATTATTTAAAGTAGGACTAATCTCCTCCTCTTTGTTATTATGACAGTGTTTTGACCATTATACCCTCTGGCCTTCTTCAGGTGTATTTTGATCCAGGTAACCATCAAGGAATTTCAAACTGAGCCAATGTACAAGAGTAGGAGTCTTTGCTCTACTCTCCATGTCTATGGATATCTAGTATAAGATGAATTTCCCTGGAGATTACTGGATCAGCAGATACCTGAAGAAGGCTGGAGAGAACAATGGCTGAAATAGCATGAATAACAACAAAGATGAGGATATTAGACTGACTGTAACTCTTCATCCCAGAAATTCAAATGGAAGTTTCTTAAATGATTTCTGACAGAGAAAATATAATGATTAAGCACAAAATTCTTTTTTCTTTAACCTCAAATTTGTTTTAGCAAATGTTGGCTTTCAGTCTGTTGTATATTCCAAATTAATGGCGAAAGGAATTGTCAGTGGTTAGTAATTAAGGGATAATTATTATCAGAAAAGTACTTTTTATGTATTAATATTTGGAAAATAATTTGTTTCTTAAAATGCCATTTAAACATTTTCTCTTGTAATTTAATCTCATGGAGTTCAACAAACCTCGTAATTTTTTTTTATTCCATTATTTTGTGCTATTTTTTTTTATAATTCTAGTTGAGTGTTGGATATTTCCTGTTTTATTCTTAAGAGTTACTTTATTCTTTCCAAAATATTTTTATTTTCTATGTTCACCAAAGTTTATTGCTTCTGTTAAAAGTAAAATATTTTCTCTCTTTAAAGAAGTAGGAGTAAATTGGTTAACTGCTATTTTCTGTTTTCGATTCTGTTATTTCAAAATTATACTCTCTATAATCTTGATTGTTTAGCAAAACAAATTCCTTTTGAAATTTGAGTTTAAAATATTTCAATAGAAACATGAAGAGATTCCTCCCCCAAAAGTAAAAGAGTAAGAATTTGTGCTTTTAATTATTTGGTACTGAAAGTTTTAACTGACTCACAAGTAGTCAGATAATTTGTGTAAAGAAACTTAAATATTTTCAAAAATGTTCTTGTGGTTTGTTTGGTTGGGTTACTATATTTGATTTCAGTAGTTCAGTTCAGAGAATTAAATACTAACAACATTGCAAGAAATTATAAAATGAAACCTCTTAACTCAAAGCTTAGGGCTATAGAAACAAAATACAGTTTAACGTTTTTAATTTGACTAAAATTACAATTTTTATGTGTTTTCTTTAAATTTGTATGATATTAAGCACTTGGCTCACCAAATAGTCTAATAATAATAAATATGATTTTCTATGATATGTATAAAACAATGATTGAATTTTATGAAAAACAGTTAAATAAGGTATTTCTGGAAGCTAATATTTTTTTTTTAATACAAGTAGATTTTGTAATTAAAGTGCTTGATATCAAGAGATAGAGCATTTGAAATAATAAATTAGTCGAGATAAATCGATATTTTATTTTATATATATGTGATTATTTGAAAATAATAATCTTGGAAAAGATTGAAAATGTTTCATCTTAAGTTATATCAGGAAGCTGATTAGATAAGTGAAAGTGAAAGGGATCAGTATAAAAATAAGTAGACAGACTATGTCTATATTATTCAATGAAAGATGTTTGAATTAAGATATACTGCCTAAATATACATACATACAAGATAGAGTATAACTGTAAAAGGACAATATGAATAAACACAAAAAGGAAAACTTAGCCAACATGTTTCATCCTCTGAGGAATTTTATCAAGGGCAAATACATTTGAGATATATATATATATATATATATATGTGTGTGTGTGTGTTTTCTAGTTACAAAGTTCAATTAAAGGCTGAGATTTGTTGATTTAAATTATTTAGTTAAAATAATTCATATAAACAAAATCTTGCTTCAAACAGTTAAAAAGCTGTTTATTCTGGCAATTTTACGTTGACTTAAAATTTTTAGATAAATGACAAATCAACAAGTAAAGTATCTTGCATATTTTTTTTTTTTTTTTTTTTTCCCCATTAGTTGTTTATTCTGATGACAACTATTTACTCCTGTCTTAGTAGCAAGTCTGACAGATTTAACAAAGTAAAACTGTCAACTGCTCTTGAAAAGAGCCCTCAATCAATGGGGCAAGGAATGACTTGTAAATTTTAATGCCTCCAA
Source organism: Acanthosepion pharaonis (assembly GCA_903632075.3). Taxonomy (NCBI): domain Eukaryota; kingdom Metazoa; phylum Mollusca; class Cephalopoda; order Sepiida; family Sepiidae; genus Acanthosepion; species Acanthosepion pharaonis. The sequence continues at coordinate 417,957 of CAHIKZ030005614.1, forward strand.
AACAAAACTGCTTTCATTCAATCACCATAGAGAACCTTTTCTTCCTGAAATCTTAACCTTCAGGTGAGCAACATTTTGTGTCTTCTTGGGCTCTCATTTTCCACTGACATGAAGTGAAGTGATTAAATTGCTAAGGTCTACTGCTAGGAAAATTGGTTCACTGTGTCATGCCAGACAATTTTCATCAGAATCCTTCTTACACATTTAAAAAAAATTCAATCATTCAATCTCATCTGTGGAACTCCCTTCCAATTTCTTGTTCCCCTGTGTTGTAGAGTAGTTTTCACAGTGGAAGATTGTATTTCAATAAGTTGTCCTAAATTAGGTTCAACGTACAAAACGTTAGGAACTTGAAATAAGAGTTAATGACGCAGCAATCTAGTTGTGATAGTTGATACTTCAATGTCCGACATCGACTGACTCACTCAACACCACTGAGCCCAACTGGCCACTGCTACTACTACTACTTATTATCTGTGGGAGAGTCTATTACAATAGAATAGGTATTATGGTATAACACCCTGCCACCTACAATCTTTTTCTGCCATTCAGGAAGGTGGCCCATTGCTTCTCCCTGTTCCCTTTGATTTCAAAATTTATCCATGACATCTTGAATGACAAAATTTCCCTCTTATCCATCATTATGTCTCCTGGAAATTTCAGTTATCTCTTTGTGATTCTAAGTGTCCTTTTTGTTTCCGTTTCTCGTTGTTGTTTACCTGCTCCATGCATCCATCTGTAGAACAACATTTTGGTTGCCACAAGTTTTCTTTTCTCTTGCTTCCCTGCTACCTATAATCTTAAAAATTTTAAATGCAATATCAATCACCATTTTCTGTCTTCTTGAAACCTTTTCTTTTATTGCCCTTTCTTGACTTTAGTAAATCTTCTCATTCTGTTCCACTCTCAGTAACACTTTGTGTCTTAGTGGCACTATTGCCTTGCTTAAGGTGAAATGATAAAAAAAAAAATATTTTGTCAGTCTGTCTGAAAACCAAAATTGCATACCCATATAAAATGATCTCCACAATGGGCAACCCTTTATCTGACCAATCTATTTGTAGTCCAAATAAAGGCCATTATATCAGCTTTCACAATGTGCATACTTATACAACTTCTGGATAGATTGTCATTGCTTGACTTTGATACTATGGCAGGAAAAGTAGCCTTTGCTTCATGAACCAGAACACAACAACTGATAAAAGTTCATTATTTAATGTTGAACTCTGATGTTACTAAAATTACTATAGATACTGTTTGATTACACTGTTATGGTGTTGATAGTCACAAATGTTGTATACAATGTTTTCTAATTATATATTCCACTTTGAAGGAAATTACTTTAAATAAACTATATTTAAAGACTCCTTAGGGAAAATGTTTATTTAAGTCATTATTTTCTTAATGACTTACAATTATATATTACAAGTATAAAACAAGTTGATATATTGGGCTTAGTAAAAAAAAACAAAACAAAAAAACAAAAAAAAAACCTGAAATTTAAAAATTTTAGCATGATTTTCTTCTTTTTTTCTTTTATCACCTATTTATAACATTCATAATGCCAAGTGTTATTGGTCATAAACATTTATAAATAACTCAATTGCTATTTCCTCTTAGTCATATAAAACGGTTATAATCATTAAATATTATCTAACTTAGTAAATATTTCCTCAGGTGAGATTAATAGATAAGATAGGTATTTAAATTTCAAGGACTATGACTTTATTATAAAACTTAGATTAATTATTCAATGGGTTTAGTGTTTGCCAGTTACTTATAGTACCACATTTGTACTGTACAAAATTCCTTCTGACTATATTAAGACATTCAATTACTTTTCTAGTTGTATTTTCTAAACCCTTTTATCACTTTTGCTCTATTATCATTAAATTAATTTACCACTAATGAGTGAGATTTCAAATTTTGTATTAACTAGGGCAATCTGACTATTACCAAACATAAGACTGTATTTTCTAAAACTCTTTCAAGTTGAAATATGCAATGATAAAACTTTAACCTTTGTTCTGTGTTTCTCTTTGTCGTGTCTATTTTATTTTCAGAAATTCCTATCTGATCAGTTCATTTGTTACAAAAAGGACTCTCCTCACAAGTCTTTTTCTTAAACCTCTGAACATTCCTGAATGTTTAACTTCCTTTTTGAAACTAAATTGGTGTTTCAAAACCATATCCTTTTTAATATGTATTCTCATGAACATTTTGACAGCTGATAACTTTTCTTTATTCTATAGTCTAGCTGTTCAAACAGACGTAAAATTATAAATCTTTATAACCATAAGATTATTATTCAAAATGGCTTAAACTAGTCAAGAAATATCTTTAACTGACCAAGGCATAAATGTCTGAGAGGAAATGATCTAGTTATTACACAATGGAACTGCTATAGTGATTTTCTAAGTGTAACTTAGATGTGGCACAAGGCCAAAAGTATGGGGGCACTTGCTAACCATTACACTGCCTCGAGGTGCCACACAATGGAACTGATATACATACTAAGTTAAAACCTTTTCTTCATAAAAATCACAGCAGATAATGATTATCTACTTGGAGAGTTGAGTTACTAAAGGGAAATAACTGAAAACTGAGATATCCAGAAAAGGCATGGCATGTGGAACTAGAACGATCTATGCCTGTGGACTGAATAAATGGTTTGATTAAAAATTTCAATATATATCACCTGAAGAAGCCAAAATGTTGTGAATATAACAATAAAGATGAGGACAACGGTCAGGAACAATGTAAATAGTTACAATACCTCATCTCAGAAATATAGGCAGATCCATAATACATATTATGAAAAAATTAATTAAAATAATTTCACTCAATATACTATTTATCAAAATACACTGGCAATGTACACTTTTGTGACTTAATTACTTTTGTTAATTTTAGCCCAAAATTGAGGGTGATTAGCAGTATACTTTTCTCACTACATTTCATGATCTTTGAGGGCTAGCAAACAAGTTACTACATTATTGTTAATACTGTATGGTAAATGATAGAACATCTTAAACATAGGAATGCTGAAAAATGTCCATGCAAAAATACTGGGACATCAGTGAAAATTTCACCTTTCAACTCTTGAGTTAAAAAGGAATTTTTTCATACAATATTCACTTAATCAGTATAATGCTAACACACATAGTTTCATCATCTGAGAGTTTTGCTGAGTAATCAGTACTATTTTTTTACTTTTTTTTCTTCTATGTGCTATGTTCCTTAAGGATATTAGCAATCATGGCTCTCCACAATTTCCTGTCCTTTGTAGCTCTTAATAACTTTTGTCTTTTTGCCATCTCTCCCAAACCCTTTTCTGCCATCCATTCACTCAAGCTTGCCAAGTAAGTTGTGTATTGCTTTCCTTTGGCCCTTTTATCTTCAATCTGTCCTGTGAGTATCAAATTTTCCAAGCTGTCTTTTCTCATTATGTGCCCAATCAATACTATTAACTGATTTTTAAGAAATATTAACTTACTTCCTTCTGTTTGGCTTCAACTTTAGTAGTGATTTTTCAACTAAAATTTTCTATAAATATTTAATGGAAATTGTTCTGATGAACTTTCCTCTATGAATGTAAGCATACTACTAGATAGATAGTAAGGTCTTATCATTTTACAGTTGAAATGGCTAGGCATAACTGTAAGTTCTAGGCTAACAGTTTCTTCTCTTGCACTTCTTACTTCCCAGTCCACTTTGATCTTCATAAATTTAAATGTAATGTCAGTTGTTATCTTCTGTTTCCCTAATTCTTTTTTTTTATTGTCCTATCTCCTTAATCTTTCCTTTTTTTCGTATTCTCTCATACTCGGTAATCATTTCGTTTTAGTGGTTTTATTGTTTTGTTGGGGGGGGGGTAAAAACATACTTGAAACTCGATAAGATTCTTTTATTCTCTTGATTTTGTTTTTAATCCAGAACTGAGATCTTGTAAAATTAATTAGATGCATACAAAATGTGATTTGGAATTATCTAATGTAAGTTCGAAGTATTATAATAGTAATTTCTCATATAAATCTTGCATTTATGCATTCATATCAAATCTGTATGTTAGAAAAGAAAATGACAATAATTTTGGCAAATTGCCTTTGTACTTGTTTTGGTGTTATCCTTTCTCAGCAGAAACTTTGCTGCCAATGTGTAATGAGTCCTAATTAGTGATTCCATACAAAGTGTGTATTTCCTCTTTCAGACTTCTCTGTGTTTGTCCTCAGGAAACCATGACCAGTAATGATAAATTAGAAAATACTACCAGGTTTCATGGACAAAATGCAGAGATTCTATAGGTGGATCAATCTGCTGCTACTATGATGATGCTTATGATCATCATTATTTACAGGAAATGACTAAAAAAAGTAGGTGGGACTATGTAGAGAAATGATTTGTGTTTATATATATATATATATATATAGCTTCCTTTTTCTTTGCCACACATTCTCATTTGTTTCTAATGCATGTTTGTATATGGGATTTCTTACTTAAACTTAAGTGAAGCAGCATCTTCTAACCTTGATGTTAGTTGTTGTTGAGCTAAGGAAAAAGGGCTTTTTATCAGACTATTGTCTGGAAGTAAATACTTCAACTTGTCTATGTAATTTTTTTTCTTTTGAGTATTTTTTCATACAGTCTCATTAAGAGCTATGTCGAGGAAACAGTTGTTGAAATTAAAGTGCCTTGGTATAAGTTGTAATTTTAATTTTTCAATTCATAATCACATATGCGATTGTATCTTACACGTTGTCTGTCTCACCAGTTCTAAGTGTCCGTTTTATTTCTATTGCAATAGGAAATCAAATTTAAAGGCATTTGAATGAAATATAATGGATTTATTTATTTGTTAATGCAGCATTTTTATTACTTCATACATTATTAAAATGGATATTCATATTTAAAATATATGCCCAGTTTTTATTTTAAAACAGAGTGTATTACATCTATCAGTTTTCACACTCAAGAAATCTTTAAGAAAATAAGCTCTTTGGCAGGATTGAACCTGCATCCCCCTTTGTAGGAGAAATCACTGATCTGGTGTGCTTTATCATGAAGAATATCCTAGTTCAGGAAGGCTCTCTTTCAAACACACACACACACATATATATATATATATATATATATATATATATATATATGTGTGTGTGTGTGTGTGAGCGCACAAGGTGTTCAAAAAGTATCCAATCTTTGGATATAAAAATTCAATTTCATACTTTTCATAAATTTTATTGAATCATCTTTGAAATACTCCCCTTTGGGAGTTCACACACTTGTCTAAATGGTTCTGTTACTGTTGGTAACACCTATGAAATGCCTTCTCTTGAATGCTGTGGAGCTCTGCCATTGTTTTTTCTCATAATTTCCTCTTGCAACTCAAATTGCTTCCTTTTCAGCATTGTTTTCAGATTGGAGAAGAGCCAGAAGTCATACAATACCAAATCAGGAAAGTAGGGAGCCCATCAAACAAATTGTGTGTTTCTTGATCAGAAAAGCTGGGATTGTGTGGGATGGAATGAATGGGCACATTATTGTGGCAACGTTGCCAATTCTTCACTGCCCATATGTCAGTGTGCTTTTGATGCACATCATTATGAAGGCTATGTATAACCTCTAGGAAATATTCCTTACTGATTGTTTGGCCTTGTGGTGTGTATTCATGATACACAATACCACAGGAGTCAAAGAAATAGCTCAACGTTTCCTTTCACATTACTGCAAACATGTCATGCTTTTTGGGGGTTTGGTAATGGCAGATACTTCCATTAGGAAGAGTGGAACTGGTTTCTGTGTCGTAACCATAAACCCATCTCCTCAGTAATGATGAGTCTACATGCAATCTGAGTCATGGTTTGCACTGCTCAGCATATCTTGAGTGATTGCCATATGGAGTTGTTTCTGCTGTTCTGCCATCACTTTGGGGATGAATTTTGCTGACACTATCGCATGCACAGATCCTGTTAAAATGGAATGCACTAATCCTGTGCTTATTCTCACTGTGTGAATGATTTCCTGGCTTGTTACACAACAGTCTTCCATGACTATTTGCCAAACCTTCTCAATTGGCTCCTTGTTTTGGATTGTAGATGGCCTGCCTGAGTGTGTCTCGCTCTCCACTGATGTACAGCCATGTTTGAAGTGTGTGTACTGTTCTTTGATCCAAGTTTTTTCTATGGCATCATTGTAAAAGGCCTGCTAAATTTTCTGTGTGTGTATCACAAAGCTTTTGGCAAAACCTGATGCAATATTTCCGCTCGATACATTTGGTCCTCTTCCATGAAAATGAAAATCTGGTGTATGTGCAGGAAAGGTTGTATCACCTCCCACCCAAAGGATTTTGCCCATGTGGCATCAGTTTTGATGGGAAAAAATAGTCAGATACTTTTTGACTGTATCTCATAACAAAGATTGTATTTTGTCACAAAAAATACATCGGGATAATTTTGGAATGTAACATTTTAAGACAAGCAGTCTTAGTAATTATAGTTCTCTATAGAGATAGAACATTAATAATAAATACGTTCACTTATTTTGTCTCTACACTGAATTTGTGTGAAATTACATCCACTCTTAAGGAGAAAATGCTAAAATTTTACCATCATGTCCCTTTAAGAGTAATGTAATTCTGTGAAACTCTGTAGAGATCAAATAAGTGAACGAATTTAATTGTATGTATGTATATATATATGTATATATATATATATATATATATATATATATATGTATATATGTTAAACCTAGAGAGCCAGACAAGCCTACCAAGGTTTCACCTAAGCAGATTGTCAGGGAAGGCTGGCTAAAAAGGTAAAAAAGAATGGAATACTTATAGTCAAAAACACATAAACCATGAGACCAAATAAAAAAAAACAAAAAACGAACAAACAATGGGGAGGGGAGGGGAGAACCATTTATTCAAATATAAAAAAAAATGGGTGGGGGTTAGAGAGAAACTCAAATAATAGGGGTAATAAACCATGAATAAATGGTTTATTCCCCCCGTTGTCAGAGTTTCCTTTGGTATTGGTTTGATTATTTGCAAATCAAAACACTGAAGGTTTTCCGAACGAGTATAATTTCTTATACTTATAAGATTACTACTTATATATATATATATATATATATATATATATATATATATGTGTGTGTGTAAGTAATCCAAGTGAATCCTAATAATATAAAATATTAAAACTGATCCACAAAGAGAACTCAATATATTTATTACAGAGCAATATAAATAAATTACATATAAAGGAGATTAAATACCCCATCTGTATGGCCATTTCAATTGATCTTCTGAGGTTTATCAACTCTCTGGTGTTGATAAACCTCAGAAGATCAGTTTTCTTGTGGGGTGAAATGGCCATAGTGATGGAGTATTAAATTTCTTATGTATATAAATGAAAGGACTGTTGCTATGGTAATGGAGCTAAAGTATGCTTGGTACAGACTGACCTTAAACTCTGTTTCATTATAATATTCTCACTCACTTTTGTTGTTTATACCAGTGCTTGGAAGGAAAGAGTGTCTAGTGTGGTCGTCTCACTACAACACTGTTTCTGTCAGTGACCATGGCTTGTGCAGCAGTTTTGGCTAGGCACAACATTTCCCAGGTCTGATAACCACCATATTTCCCGAGATCTTCAAGACATCAAGAAAATTTGATGAAGCAGCTTCCCACTATGCCAAAAAGTAGTTTTCATTGATGCTTCCATCAATGAAAATGATGCTGGATATTGTGTGGGGCTTCAAAAGGGGACTACTACAAAGATTACTGCAAAGTGCTGAATTGATATGTGTTATAGTTTACTTTTTATTGCAACAGTTCTGATACTTTTTTATCAGATCTCGTATATACATATATATATAATATTAAACATAAGCATAGATATATGTAATATTTAAACCAGTTTCTGTCTAGCTTGATAAATAATTATCAGGATAGTATAGGATTACTTAAAATGTAATTTGAATGCTAAATCTATACAAGACAACACAAAAATATGAAAATCAATGGAAACAAGACATGATCTGAACAGGTATAAGTTTGGGGATTATCACAGATAACTGCTTATATAGCAGCCAATTAGGTTCTTTGTACTTAATACTTACTTGTCTACCTCCACTGATGTTCATTGAGCTTAACCACTCCTGTTTTCTCTCTGACTAAACTTGGAATTCCATAGTCAGGAAACATTTCATCTTCTATAGTACCTAAACTTTATGAACAGTACTAGATTGGCAGCAAGGACTCATCATTTTACAGCTGAAATGGTTAGATGTAACCATAAGTTCTATGCTAACAGTTTCTTCTCTTGCACTTCTGACTTGTGGAACTCTTCTGGCTTCTTGCTTCCCAGTTAACTTAATTTAAATGCAATGTCAATCGTTATCTTCTGTCTTCTTAATTTTTATTCTTTTATTGTTCTCTCTTCTTAATAGTATATTTTTCTTATATTAGAGAATATACTCAGTAACTCCTTGTCTTAGTGACTTTGTTACCTTGCTTGAGGTGAAATGATTAAAGAAAGTATTAAAATAAAAATGTTTTATTTCATAGACCACTGGACAGTGGCTCTATGACTTTTTTGTTTCTCCCTCTCTCAATCTGTCAAATTAGGATGTGGGTGATCATAGCTTTTTACAGTTTCCTGTCTTTTGTTGCTTTCAGCAATATTTTCTTGTTTATGACTCCCACTTTCTCCTGGTGGTACTTGTTCTTCAATCTGTTTACACAAATTCGTCATGTATGTTTCTCATTTTTCTCTGCTTCTCTTGTTTTGAATGTTTCCTTTTGAGGTTCAAGTTTTTCAGTCCTTCTTTCCTGTTTAGGTATTTAAAAGATTTCAGCCATTTCTTTCCAATTCTTATAGTTTGCATTTTACAACCAAGATTTTCAATTTCTGCCTCCTGCTTTGTGTTTTGTACTTTTAAGTCTGTGTGAAATGTTTTCAGAGAAAAATTGTGGCAGCCCCTGTTGTTTAACATATCCATACTTATGGATTAGAATGCAAAATGTTTTGAATTGAAAGTGTTGTAGCCATTATATATTGGGTCATTCCTACTAATTGTATTTTGTGTTCCATTGTTTCTGCTGATCTACGGGATGTCTACAAAGCAGGAGGTATTTTGAAATGTCAGACCTTGATTCAAGAGGACATGTTTAACCTTCTAGATACATCATGTACAGTAAATCTCCCTGCGAGTTCTTGCAGTTGTTCTCCCCAGAACCCTGTGTTGATCTTATGACCTTTCAATAAAGACAATGAATTTAGTCTGCACTCTGATTTTTAGGTCATGTTCCAATGTCAAAATTAATTTGTGTAGGCTCTGATACATACCAATGTGATATGCAATGAGCATAAAAAAAACAAGCAAACCAACCAACCTTCTTCTATGCATAATACTAGTTGCAACCACCAACAGATGCATAGGTTTAGAAAACCAAAAAAAATTGGTTAAAGAAATTCTAGTACATATAGGGACAAAGTGAAGAAAATCCAAAGAATCATAAGATATGAAGACATTATCCAAAAGATGATAAACTACATCTGGCAGAAAGGCCTCTGATGGGGAGATTTTGAGGAGCATGTAACCACCTCTTAATTGCTGTTGTTCCCAGGTTCACCTTGACCTAGAGTGGTAGCACCTGTCAGGGTTCAGGCTATGTTCAAATAATGACCCCCCACCCCCACCCCGAACAGGTCAAAACACAAAAATATAAAAATACATTAAAAAAAATTAACACCAATACATTTTCATAGAAAAAAAAATAACTAAAAAAAATTACCAGCGATACACTGTCAAAACAAATTACCAAAGCTCACAAGAAACAAAAATTTTGGCATTAAATGATGCAACAGTTGATATGCTGTTAACCAAACCAAAAGTGGTCCCATTCAATACAAATAGCTCACCAAAGAGAAATTCCATTAGAAGACCTGACCAAGAACTGAATTTCTGGGATGAGGAGTATCATTATTTACATTCAGTTTGTTGTCCTCATTTTTTTTTTTTTGTTATTTCAGCCTTCCTTGTACTTTTTGATCTGGGTAACTTTCAAGGAATTTTAAACTGAACTCTCTAATTAATCTATGAGAGTAGATTGTTCTTGTTCTACTGTTCATGTCTAGGAATATCTTTTGTTCTTATTTAGTATTGCTCAGTTATTGCTCACCCCATTTCCACCAAGTCTAAATCTGTACTATCCAGTCCAAGGATTGAACTCACAATTACTATATCACCAAATTCATGAACCAATGCTTTAATTCACTAGGCTATTGTCTGTAAATGTTAAGAATGACCAAAAACTGCATGTGCAGTTTTATGCAATTGTGGCAGGGAATACAAAGGTGAAACCAGCTGCAGCAGGATTTTTTTTAATCATTTCACCCCAAGCAAGGCAACAAAGCTAATGCTATTTTCAAAAGATTGTTAATGCAATATTCACTTACAAAAAAATAAAAGAATTATTCTTAAAATCCAAAATATGTTTCAATTTTAAATAACTCATAAAGTGTTGGTAAGCTATAAAAAAACAAATCAATGAATCAAACTTCTTCGTCTCTGAAGAAATCGTCAAGCATTTACTGTCATATAGAAGATAAGATATTGTATAGGAGTTCCACACTAAGGATATATTCCCATCTCTCAATACTTTGCTTAGTTTCTGGAAGGCATCAGTGCGCATGCTATATTCAAATCATCTAATTATTAGGCCAAGCATAGATATCTAAAATTGGGTCACTGATTAAAAACATACAGGGATTAATTCAAGATTTTAAAATCACTATTTAAAGGATGTTTCAATAACTTGGACTGTTTTTAGATGTGAATTAAGTTTAAGTGGGTAAATGCATGCCCTCTCTCAGATCAAAGTTTGATATTCCAAAATGCAAAAAACATTACCCAAGGACAATAGCAGGTACAGGGGCCAAACATTGTAATAAAACAAAAAAAGAAATAGTGTGGAAATTTTAATTTTTCTAAGTTCTACTAGTAGATCACTTATGTGAATAAGCAAATGTATCACTTTAATGGCTAACATTCAGCATATATATCAGTGACGTTCTACCTTGAGTGGCTCTTGGGCCTTGTATTGGATAATCAATAGCATAAATATGTCAATCAAAATATTTATTTTTTATGCTCACATGATGCAATACATTTTTTTTTTATTTCTTTTTTGTTTTTAATACCCATAAACTTCTTGGGTCATAGAGGCACCACATGTACTGCCACAGCAGCAGCAACGGTGTTTCTTGGGAAAGACAGCTGATGGAGCCCAAACCTCTCCAGATTAGTTTTAAATTTAGTTCTTCCTTCTTCTAGACCAGTTTCCATCCAAGACTATAGGACTCAATCTGTTCTGCTATTTAACCTTAGCTGGGGTGGGGGGGGGAGAGAAGAAAGGGATTCATACCTTTTCCAAGGGTATTAGCATATAAAGAAATGTAATGATTAAACACTTAATTTTTCCTAATAATTTTTTTTTTTAGAAAGCTATTGAAGTGATTTATTTTATTTATTTTTTAACTGTTATAAATATTTGCATTGTTAATATTCTGTATAGTTTACATAATATATATAAATTATAATAGACTCCATGACACTCTGAGGATATGGCAACATTTTTATGAATTTTACTCAAGGATTCCAATTAACCAGACTACTGAAACTCTAAGAAATATGTTGTAATTAAGAATTATTATTATAGAACATGCTCAAAGTTTACAAAGACAAATGTTTTCAAAAGAAAACTATTATTTTAATAATGACAGTTATAAAGACATCATAATGGGAAATGTATGCTCCATTTTCTGAAACTAGTCTTTATATTGTGAGCTCTTGTACTTCTTCATAAGTTAAGTTCAAGCAAATAAGCCAACCACTTCACCAAAAGTGTATCTTTAAATTCAGATAAGTTTTCTTCACTAAATGTGATGGAACATTATCATGTATAAAAATCATCCTTCTGAAGGTGTTTGGCTTCTTAAACAAGTGCCTTCAAAAGATCAAAATATATCTGAGCTATCATCTTC
>CAHIKZ030005614.1:435000-507500 GCA_903632075.3 Acanthosepion pharaonis
TAATAGTTCACAGCCATTGTCTAATAGACATATTAATGTCTCTTTCTCCTTCTACAAAGGCTGTCCTGGGTAAGATGATAAACTACGCTCAACAGCAATGCCTCTGATCAGGAGGTTTTGAGGAGCGTGGAACCACCTCTTAATTGCTGGTGTTCCCTGGGTCAGCAGCACCTGTTAGGGTCCCAGCTATGGGTAAATAGTTAACCCCAACCTGTGGTCAAAGCACTATGAAAGTGTAAAAATGTTTTAATACCAGAAATACTTTGTAAAAAAATTATTACCAGCAATACATTTTTGAAAAAAAAAAGTATTACCAGCAATAAAAATTTTGTCAGCATTAAATAACGCATTGAGGTTGATAGGCTGTAAAACAAAACAAAGAAACCCTCCACAAAGGTTTCCCAGTCTCTTTGCTATATATATATATATATATATAGTTTATATTATGGATTCTAAAAAATATCTATTAATATCATCAAAATTTATATTTATTTACATTATACATATAACTCTCTCAGAGCCCAAATGACCCTTGCAGGTCTTAGTGGAGACCATCTTCTTTGAATCTCATGGACAATGCTACAGAATCACAAACCAATTCTTAAATAGACTTGTCAGATTGAGGCTTTCACATGGATGTCTTGTATTGTGCCAAACTCATTCAGGAATATCTAATCTGTCATTTGTATACAACTGTTTTCTCAGATCGATGGTTAAATATGGCTTTGAGTAAATGAATCCTGTAGGTCTTAATGAGGACTATTCTTCTTCAAACCTCATGGGCTGGTGCTACAAAATCACAAAGAATTGTACCAAATATCAGAAACCACATCACTTGAAGACTTTCAACAGCAGCAGCAATAACTAAAATGGATATTACATGTAACTCGAAAAAAATTTACATAATGAAGATGTTTTTCTACACTATTTCAAGCAACAGGTTAGAAAGGAAACCCTTGAGAAACCTGTTGTTTTAATAGAAAGATTTTTAACCGAAAGTAGAAATGCCTCTCAATTGATGAATTTGTCCATATATGGTTAGCTGTTGACCAGCTGGACCGTGCTTACATAGAATATATCCTCAATATCATAGCAATATGTTTTTATGTACCATACTAACAACACTACAGAACCTATGAGAATATCTTTTTAGAAATAAGATATAATTTTTTCAAGTTTAGCTTCTTATTGCTTGTAATCGCATATTAAAGGATGTTGAATCATTACTTTTGGTGAAGACAGAAAATGGCTTGCTCATAATTGCTGCATTTTGTTCAAGAGTAACCTGGAATTAATCAAGAAAGAAGCATTGAACTTTTCTTTTTTTTTTTTTTTTTTTTTTTTCCTTTTTTTTTTCTTTTTTTTTTTTTCTTTTAAATCAATTCACCCCAAACAAGGCTATAATGCCACTAAGATGCAAGGTGCTACTTGAAGTGAAAGAGAATGAAAAAAACTTTAAAAGGAACTGGAAACAAGGGATAAACCTCTACTCCTTGCTCAAAAGACTGGAGACGAGTGTAAACTGGACAATAGTGAAACATACCTACAACTATTAAGGAATAATTTGTAGGAATTTTTTTGAAAGCTTTGTAGAAACTATTTTTGGATTGTTTCTATTTTTGATTTTCCTGATATTGTTTTTCTTAATCAATAAATTCTGCTAACATAGAAATATAATTTCCAAACAAAACAAAATTAATACCACTTTTAAGCTGGATAATTTTTTTTTTTTTTTTTTTTTTTTCTTTTTCTTTCTTCAAGATATAAAGATAAATCTTAAACATGATGAGTTGAGCATAAATCCTAGTGTTAATGAAGACAGCTGTTGACTGTTGATTTTCTTTCTTTCTCTCTCTTTTCTTTTCTTTCCATCAGTGTAAGAATATTTATCTCAGGTTTATATTGTAAATATTAAGGAAAAAGGAATTTCATAAATTACATTCCTTGAGTTTATTTTTGGTATTAGTCTCTGCCTTTAAGAATTCTTCTTGTATGTGCTGTATCACTTCAGAACATGGGCAATAATGGCTCACCACAGCTTCCTATCCTTTGTGTCCCTTAACAGTTTTCTTCCTTTGCTAAAGGCTCCCATTCTTCATTCTGCTATCCATTCACATCAGATAGGTTGCTCGCTGCCTTCATTTATCTCTTTTGCGCTCAATATGAGGTTTTTTTAAGCCCTCCTTCCTCATTAGGTGTCCAAGGAATTTCAGCGATCTCTTCCTGATTCCGAGCATGTATTCTTTTCATTGTTATTTTCTTTAAGACTTCATTGTTTATGTTCTCCATCCATATTTCAGAGGGCTGCTTAGACACATTTGTTCAGCATTCAAAGCCAACCTGTATTTCATTTTACAACTACACTGAGCAGACCTTTGTTACAGTTTCTGGGAGTGAAAGCCTGTATAATCTGGTGTGATCACCAGTTTGGACAAGGCCAGTATGCCAAACCCTTGTTCACGATGACTTGTGACTTTGTGTTAGCACAACCATCATTGGTTTCTGCACCATTCTGTCTATCCAATTTCACTCACACGATATGAGTCAATTTGTGGTATGCCACATGCAGGGATTGTCTCTCCAGACTGATATTGTCAAAGTCACCTCCTTGACAAATTGACGATGGTGTGATTCAAACCTAGGTCTCATAGTTGAAATGTTAATGGTTTAACCACTCAGCCATGTACCAATAATCATCTTTATAAATAACAATATAATAACTATTTATGACTAGATGTCTCTTTATGAAAATATATGTAAGCATATCAATAAAAGGCTTATGGTTCTGTCATGTTGAACTGGTTCTTGTCAGACACCAAAGTTTAGCAAAGTCAAGCTTGGTCATTATCTAGGTGGGTGACAACTTGGGAATACCAGGTGCTGAAAGCTTGGATGTGTGGGTGATGTAATGGATGATGGCTTTGTATGAGAAATTGGAGAGCCAAGTTCAAATTCCAGTTGGATTTGTTGCATAAATATCCTTGGGTGGTCATGAATTGAAAAGAAATATGATCACCCAAGTGTGTCGCATCCACCACTACCAACATGCTTTGGGTCATTGCAGTAGGGTAAAGACCATTCCTCTCCATGAATCTGGGGAAGACCTACGTCCAACAAAAGACCTTCACAGGCTGAGAAGACATCAATAAGTCCACAGTTTAATGAACAAAAAAATTAATTTTATACAACAGATATTTATTTTTCAACATAATCTCTTTCCTTTATCAAGACAATAAATTCAGTGGTGCTTAATAATTGCATACATTAGACATTACACAGTGAACATTTCAGATCAAAATTCAGCTGATCATTGTGTCAGGATATGAACTTTGTGTGTATATATATGTATATATATATATATATTGTTGTATCCGTAAAGAGATTACAAACGGACAAAGGTTGTACTCTAGTGAAGGAACAGCAACATACATGTAGATTTTAAGAACAGTTTATTGTAAAAGAGAACACACTACTGAAAGACAGGGAATCGGGTGGCAGGCTATTAATTCCTGAAGCAAGCCACCAGGTATATCCTGTGCTCGCTCTATATAGATACTGATATAGTAAGTTTACATAGGCAGTAAGGAGGGTGGGATATTCCATTACAATAAATATATATATATATATATATATATTTAAATATAGTGTGTGTGTGTGTATATATATATATATATATATATATACACACACACTATATTTAAAGCCCAAAAGCATCTCTGCATCCTAGTGTGTGACAAATTATTTTCCATCTTACAACACCTTCTCACAGATGAAATGTCACAATCTTCTCACTGCTTTATTGCTATTTCCATGAAAAGTGTTCAGACAAACTACATTCCTTAATCCCACCAGATCTAACCTTCTTGGCTAAGACCTGCCATACCACACACATTGTAGTAAACCACCTTCAAAACCTTTGTATTCCATTGGTGAGATGTAACTTCCCATGAACATCTGCTTTGTGGAACTGACTCAAGAGAATGCTTCCCCGATCACTATAATCTTAATCTGCTCAAGTCTAGGATTAACCATTATCTTTCCCACATATCGCCATAATCTGTCCCTCTTACTTTTTAACCCTCTACCTCAAGTGGCTCTAGGCCCTTGTACAGGTAGAACACCATTGTATAAAAAAAATATTTTCATTTTAGGTTAGAAATTTAATATTGGATAAATCTGTTAATATTTCTGAAAATAAATTTGTCTTAACATTGCATTAGTTTTCTGTTGGAGTTATCTTTTCTTTATTTGTAGGCAGTGTTATTTTCACTTGTGATTAAAACAGTAATACCTGTTGGTGTCCCTTCAGGACATTGGCAATCTTGGCTATCATCAATTTCCTGTTTTTGCAGCTCTTAATAAATATTGTCTTTTGGCCATCTCTCTCAAATCCTTTTCTACCTTCCATTTACTTCAAAATGCTAACTGAAAGATCTAGCAGTTTGCTTCCAGAGAGAGTGCCTTTTAGACTCATAATAATGAAGAAAGTATACAAACCTGAGATATATAGATACAGTTTGTGTATTTCTTGTTGCATTGAATTGCAAGTATAGGTAAGAATAAAATGGTTGATAATCAGCCTATATATCACATATATTATCTATCCAAAACAAAAACCGGGAAATTTGCACTTTCTTGCCCTTTTTGATCGTGAGCCCAGTAGCTCATGCAAATTTTGTTTGACTTGTCGTGGACTACTCGGGGATATTTAACCTTTTGTTTTTGAGAGGCAGGGGCATATTTCTTTGTACGATGCAACCTGATTGCTAATTTGGAGGATCATGTGACACTTGTGAATTTGGGACTTGTGAATTTGGAACATGAACTATCTTTCTGACACTGCTTCTGCTCAAAATCTTTATCATTTATTGTCTTACCTGACTTGCTTTGAAAAAGTAGAGAACAAATGACAGTTTGGCTGCAGATACACATCTTCATATACACACTTCCAGTATTTTTCTCAAAATAACACAAAATTAATGGAGGTGGGTATTCTAAAATTTCAAAGCTACTTTTTTCAGTCAAATAACAATAATTTTTGCGAGTAAAAATCCATTTACTCTTTCACTATGATTGCAACATTTAAAAAAAAAAGAAAAAATCTGTGTTGATAATCATCAGCAACTTTCTTTTTGTAATCGATTAACTGCAAGATAAGCTCTTTTCTGAAGTGCCTTCTGCTCTATTCGAAGATTTGAAAGGATTTTATGGAACAGCTTACAACCTTTTCCTTGGGAAATTCCAGCTTTTTCTGTTGCTAGGCATATTCACTCTTTCATCACGTCTGCTGTGATATTATCTATTCATACAAAGTTTTAGTGTACACTGTTGTCAGGTAATGTTTAGTGAATCATTTTTTTCAGGCTGGTGTAGCAATTTTAATCTTCATCTAGTGCTCTACATTTGTAATCTTGTGTCGGACTAAGCTTAGTAAATTTGTGAAATTTTTTTCTGTGACGAAATATATTATTTGACTCCAATATATGTGCATTTACAAACTTATAGCTAAATGTTATATATATATATATATATATATATATATATATATATATATATATAAGTAATGCAGCTTAATAGTCATTCAAAGAATAAATCAAAGTTAATGTAATTAATGGTGAATTCACTTTGCTAACAAATTAAGAAGGCATTAACTTATTGACCACTCGTGGAACGAAACGATCCTTGTTTTTATTAATTGTACTATGGATTAGATGTTCAGTCTATATAGTTTGTAAGTGCTTTCAATACATACAAGCACCATCTTAAGGCATAGATTTTTTTTTCTCTCTCCTCAATTTCAGGTAATTTCAAGTAAAAAAAATTCCAAGACAAAAATGAATGTGTTACTTGTCAAAAAGATGTTTTAATTTATAATTATATATATATATATATATATATATATATATATATATATATATATATATATATATATATATATAAATATAAAAGTGAACATATGAAGTCAACATAGGCGACAGTCTGTTTCATGCTATATGCAATCGTCAGGCCCGTGTGCTGTTATTTTTCTCGGCTATTTATATATATATGGGTTAGTGGTGCATTGTGGGTATTCTATTATGGCGGTTATTTTTACGGGAAGTCGCTTTGTTCATTTATTTGGGTCAAGTTATATTGCTCGTTTTTATTTATTTTTTATTTTATTTTTATTTATTTATTTATTTATTTTTTTTTGTTTCTTATTTTATTTATTTATTTATTAACGTAGTAAAATTTGTTTATATCACGTATTTAACAGTTTTGTTTTGGTTTGAGAATTTAATTAAAGCTATTTGTTCAATTTTGGGGTTGGTTGTTGTAGTTCATTCTAACTATTATTTTTTTTGGCGGGGAACAGTTTTTTAATTTGGGATTGGTTTGCCTATTTATTTACTTGGATGAATTTAGGTCAATTTATTTTATATTTTCTCTTTTTGGTTTTCGGTTTTTAAGCAACATAGTACTTATTTATTTATTTTATTTATTTATTTATTTATTATTTTTTTTTTTTATTATTATTATTATTTGTTTTTATTTTATTTTTCCGTTTTTCATTTTTTAGGTTACGTAGTAAAAAATTTATTTTCATGCCTGCATTTTGAGATGAGCTCGGATCTTTTATTTAATAATTTATTTTGGTCGGGGAAAGTAATGATAGCTATTTTTTCCTCCAAGCAAAGTTTGCAAGTTTTTTGATTGGTTGTTGTAGGCTGATGACTTTTTCCTTATCTTCCAAGATATTTTTGGTGTGATGTGCGTTTTGTTTTTTTATTTCCCAGATATACTTAGAAAGCATAGTACTGTTCGCATATTTACTATTTGTGAACGATGTTTTGTGTGTATAATTTCTTTGCTTCCAGGGTCCTTCAGTTACTCCTATGTATACTTTTTTCTTCGTTATCTGGTGATTTTATCGTGGCTTGGTATATTCGTTGTTTTGTAGACAATTTCCGTTTAAGGGACATTCGTTCTTTATTCTGCAGTTGCACGTGGGTTTAATTTGTTCGTGTGGTTTGTTGATAATTTTCCTATTGTGCTTTTTTTATTATTTGTGCCATGCTCTCGGTGCAGCTGTAGCTGATTTTTACTGTATTTTTGTTGAATATCTTGTGTAAGGTGCTTGATTCTGGGAAGTGTTTGTGTAAGAGTTTGAAGAATATTTTTCCTACGTTTTTGTTTTTACGTTCTTGCTGTCAAGTGGGTTGAACCATATGATATTTCTTCTCCTGTTGGTCTTTTTTGTATTCTGTGGTGAGTATGTAGTATTGCTGGAATCCGCTATCTTTTAGGGCCGTTTCATAGTCTCCGAGCTCATCTCAAAATGCAGGCATGAAAATAAATTTTACTCGTAACCTAAAAAAAATGAAAAACGGAAAAAATAAAATAAAAACAAATACAATAATAATAATAATAATAAAAAATAAAAAATAAAAATAAATAAATAAATAAATAAATAAATAAAATAAATAAATAAATACTATGTTGCATAAAATAAATAAATAAGTACTATATTTGCTTAAAAAACTAAAAAAACCAAAAAGAGAAAATATAAAATAAATTGACCTAAATTCATCCAAGTAAATAAATAGCAAACCAATCCCAAATTAAAAAACTGTTCCTGCCAAAAAAATAATAGTTAGAATGAACTACAACAACCAACCCCAAAATTGAACAAATAGCTTTAATTAAATTCTCAAACCAAAACAAAACTGTTAAATACGTGATATAAAACAAATTTTTACTACGTTAATAAATAAATAAATAAAATAAGAAAAAAAAAAAAATAAATAAATAAATAAATAAAATAAAAAAATAAATAAAAACGAGCAATATAACTTTGACCCAAATAAATGAACAAATTTTTCGACTTCGGTAAAAAAAATAACCGCCATAATAGAATACCCACAATGCACCCTAACTTTATATATATATATAAATAGCCGAGAAAAATAACAGCACACGTGGCCTTTGATTGCATATAGCATGAAACAGACTGTCGCCTCTAAGTGTTGACTTCTATGTTCACTTTTATATTTACGCTCTATCTCTGATATTATACTTTATCCCTAAATATAGCACACCTTAAGACTATATTTCTTTATATATATATATATATATATATATATATTACACACAGACATAGACTTAAAAAACATTGAGGCCAACACCAAGGGCAACAGTCTGCTCCATACTTGAACACAATCTTTAGGCCATGTGTGTTGGCTTGACTATTTTATGCTAGTCAATGTCATATGGAAAGCAAGTTATATTGTATTATCCTAATGGTTATATTCCAAATTTATATATATATATATAGAGAGAGAGAGAGTGATTTAAAAGTAACTCCCTATTTTATGTATGAGGTATGAGTGGCCAGCCAGGAGCCTGTACTTAACACCCTGTGTCTTTTTTTTTGGGGGGGGGGTTAAAGGAGCAAGTCTATTATGCCAAACCAATACTTTGGAAGAACTTGAAAGGCAAATATAAGAAGTTATGTTTTTCCTACCACAAGAGTTCCTGGTGAAATCAATTGATATGATTCCTGGGTAGCTCAATAAGCTGGTAGCAAAATCTGGTGCCCATATTGAATTTTAAATAAAACCTCATGCTAAACACTTTCTTCTCATATCCATTTCTTGTAAAAATTATAATTAATAAATAAATTATAAGTATTTTAAAATTGGGTGTTACTTTTCAATCACCCTGTGTGTATGTGTGTATATATATATATATATATATATATATATATATATAGTAAATACTTGTATTTGAAATAGCTAGACACCCTATTTGTATTAAATAATGTGTATTACTGCCTATTTCATGTGAGAAATCTAGTAGAGGTTTCAAATATGAGTATTCACTATAATAACGTTTGAACTAATAAAAATGTCAAATTAAAAAGTAAAATCCATTAATTTTATATATATATAACACATGAGCAAGTGGTTAGAATGTTTGCTTTCCAACTATGAGACCCAGTTTTGAATGTCAACATGGTCAATTTGTCAGGAAGGTGACTTCTTGCTTGATATTATCAGTCTAGGAAGATGATCCCACTGTATAGCACCTTTTTGTAAATTGCTTGAAATCCACATCATTGGTTGATCAAAGCCTTGTAAGTGAAAGCTAGATGGAACTGTTCACTAGTTGTCAATGGTTGTGTTAGCATGAAGTCACAAGTAATCATGACTAGCATTGTTCAACCTGCTGATCATACTAGATTATGTGCTCTCTCCCAGAAACACTAAGGTCCACTCAGCATAGTTGCAGTATAAACCACAGGTGGATGTTGAACAAGCATAAATGTGCCTGAGCAGGAGTCTATAACAGGGATTGGTTAGCTGCCCTAGCAGATGGACATGCTTGGAAAACAAGAGCAGCTGTCCATTAAATACATGTGTGCACACGCATATACACACTTATGAACCAAGGTAGTACTAGTGATGTGTGGCAAGAATGACAGCTACTCTCTCTCAGCAACTTTACATGTTGGAATCAAAGGTATATAAGTAAACCAGCTTTGAATACTTCATTGTGATGTATTAAATTCTGCAGTTTGGAGCCGGAAGAAAGGTTTGAATAACTTTTGATAAATGACAAATTGTTGTAGCTTGAAGACCTTGTCAACATTTCTGAAATAGCCAGACTTGGCAAGTATTCATGTCCGGTTATGATGTGTTACTATTAGCAGTGGTTTGAAGAGGGTGAAAAAAAATCAGGCCATTATATTTTTGCTAATCTGTGTGTGTATGTAACGAAAATATGGTGAATTTTTACTTTGATATGTTTCACTGCTGAACCATATCAAAATAAAAATCTTCTAAATTGTTTTATATATTTACCACTTGGATTTATATTCATTTATTTACATATGAAAATATGTGCCTTGTTAGTCATTTTAAAAAAATGATACATGCGCTGGAGTGGGATTGCTATATAAATTATATAATTACATTTTTTTTTTTTTTTTTTTTTTTTTTTTTTAAGTAAAATTTATATCACCATAAAAATACAAAGCTTTTTTTTCAAGATTGCTTTAAAAAAAAAAAAAAGCCAAAAACTTTTAATAGTAAGAAAAACTGACATTTAAAATTTAACAATAATTACAAAAGATTAGTGACCAACCTAAATAAATAATTTAACTTTTTATTGGATAAAACTTTCTTTATCCATTAAACCATTTTATATCAAAATACTGTGACTCCTTGAACATGTTTTCTTTTTGCTCAGGAATGAACATTTTTTTTCTAAAAGTCATTGTGGTCTATTTTTTTTTTTTTATTGACCTTTGTTGGTTTCATTTGGCTCTTGACCTTTATCCCTGTATAGTTTTTTATATATATATATATATATATATATATATATATATATATATATTGTGTGTGTGTGTTTGTATATATTTATTTTTTTTTTTTGTATATATGAAATGAATCCCAAAAGAATGCTTCATTTTTTTTGTTTATTTTTTAAATAGGCTATTTTTGTTATCATTTTACAAGGCAATAAAGCCACTAAGACACAAGGGGTTACTGTGTAAAAGAAACTGAGGAAATGTTATTGGGGACAATAAAAAAAAACAATATTCAAGGAAACAGAAGATTGACATTTGATATTGCATTTAAATTTTTGAAAATCGTAGTTGACAAGCAAGCAAGAAGTTGGAAGAAAGTTCTACAAGCACTGTATGAGAGCAGAAACTATTAGCATAGAGAATGCCACTCATGCTATTTTTTTTCTTTCTTAAAATGAAGATATTTTTGAAACATTTTCATTTATTCAAATCATGGATTTATGGCAGTCGGTTAAAATTTCTTTGCATTATAAGTTGAACTTTTTCATTTCTTTTTCATCTTTTAGGTTAATTGCTGATGATAAAAATTTTTGGTTGGCTTTTTCATAAAAATAAACATGACATTTCCTTTCATTACAGAAGAGATATACATTTTCTCTTTATTCTGCCAATTTAAATACTGCCTCAAAAATATCTATCAGGTCTTGTATATAAAATTCAAATATCTGGTAGGTTAATGTTTACACAGACACTTTCAACTCTTAGAAAAACCTAATTTCATAATACTATAATATGAAATGTAAAGTAGAGGGTTCTTTTATATCATAAATATACTATATAAAATTTCACCATAGTAAGGGTGGACATGCTAAATTACAAAGAATTATGTGTAGCAGTAGTTACTACATCTTTGTGCTTTCTAAAGTTGTGTGGACTTCAATCCTAAAGGTACTAGAGAATATTGCAGTTGATCTATTATGCTTGTGTTAACAATTAAGATCTGTAAAGTTTAAATTGTTTTCTCAATTCAATTTAAATGTGCTACTAGGTTCACATCTCAGTCCCACCCTTTCACTGTCGAAACAGATGTAGCCGTCTCTTCTACTCTAATAGCTTCATGTCTTGTACTTCACATCTGTGAAACTCCCTTCCTCTTACTTGCTTCCCTGATAGCTATAATCTCCAAAGGTTCAAATGCAATGTCAATTGACATCTCCAGATGCTTTGATCTATTCCCTGTCCTTCCCTTCATCCTTTCCTCTATCGTACCTCTTTTCTATTGCTCTCACTCTTTGTACTGTAACCCCTTGCATGCTAGTGGCACTCCTACCTTGCCTGGGGTGAAATGCTTAAAAAAAAACATTTTTTTAATGTCTACAGTTCAATGTTTGAGATGTTACTACAAAAGAAAACCATTACCCATTTTTTACCTCTTTGCTACAGCTGGAGGTAATAGTAAGAGGCAGATTAGTGGTATTGTTAATAAAATGTAATGGAGAAAGAAGAAAATACTACTTAGCAACTGTTAACTTGTGCTCATTTATCACGAGGAATTTCTGTTCAGAAAAAGATAAAGCATAAAAATATTTCACAAGTTTTGCAATGTAATAACATTTGGAATGCTGAGTTTTGTTTAATTTTCTCCTAGTTCGTAAGCATCTCATTTCCTCCTAGTCCATAGAAGGATCTACTGGAAAATTCTTGGCCCAGTTCACTTTAAAAAAAATCTAATCAAATGACCAGACATCTTTTATTTGTTTAAATTTTTTTTTTTTTTTTTATGAGCTTCTTTATCAGTTTAAGATCTTTTCATCACTGGTTTAGTTTTTAAAAAAAGATAATGATTCAAAGCACCCTTCCTCATTTAGAGAAGTTACTTGGAAAACGAGAAAAGGTCAAAGGTTGCCCACTAGCGATTAGCCTAGATTTAAATCCTAATGAATAATTGTGGGTGTTGATTGATTTCAATTCCTAGGAAAGCACAATTACATCTAAAGAAACGTTGCTAAAAATACATTCCAAATGTTCCAAAGACTCAGAGATTTGAAAGGCAGTGTGTGGCTGCACTAGATATTAAACCAATTCTTGTATTATTATTTATTTGACTATTTGTCTCATTGATGAATTTCATTTTTGTGCCAATTGGAATAAAATTTGATGTTCCTGTTTTTAATTCTTAAAATGAATCTGTACTTATGCAAAATTTCTGTTTTCTTTGAATACTTTTGAGCAGTACTATATATATATATATATATATATATATGTAATATTAGTGGTAAATATACACATAATATGCAAAAGGTGCATACACATACATGTATATTTTTTGAATAAAAAATTCTGAGAGGATAGAATCCATCCAGGTAGAACTCAATGTCCCACACTCTCATACTTACACTCTCTCCAAATTCTATTTTTATTTCCAGAGTTATTCTTTTCTGTTTTCTTTTTGAATTTGTAGGTCTGATGAATTGGATCGTATTTACAATTCCAATGAAATAAATTATGACCATGGAATATTAGTGTTTAAGCCTTTTTATTATATATATATATATATATATATATATATATATACACACACACACACACTTGTAAAATATATTTAGATTCATTCAACAACATTTCAGTCCTTACTCTCTGCAAATTAAGTAAATACTTGTTGAAAAATAATACATACAGCTGATTTAAAAGGCTTTATTTTGCTGGTATTAATATTAAAAGTAAGTTAAGACAACAAAGGTGAAGTGTTTTTTATGCCTGAATTTCTACGATGAGGTGTTATCATTATTTACAGTCAGACTAATGTCCTTATCTTTATGAATTTGGTGACATAGTAAAAGAAGTTCAATCCTTGGACTGGCTAATACAGATTCAAACTCAGCATGAAAGGGGCTAGCAATAATTGAGTGGTACTAAAATAGTATGAGATATCTCTAGATATGGATATCAGCACAAGAACAATCTAGCCTCATAGATTACATAGACTTCAGTTCAAAATTCCCTGAAGGTTTCTTAGAGTAACATATGCCTGAAAAAGACTTGTGGGCAAAAAAAAGTCTAAGACATTTTAGTATCTTCAAATCATTTAATAATTATCAAAGTGTTTTTATTTATGTTTATATTTCCTGTCCCATCTGTAGTGGGAAGGGAGATAAATTTATAATTGATTATTTCCTTTATTCCTACATTTTCTTAAATTGCAATCTTATTTGTTCAAGCCTTTCCTGTGAAGCATTCAGATACTTTTTTCTATTAAGTGATCATCTTGATTGAATTTTGTCTTGAAATAGGCTTTGTCATTGCATTTTTATCATTCTGTTGCTAATCTTATTCTTTCAAGAGATATTTCCATTTCACTGTAATATTAAACACATGAAATTGTTAGCATGAAAAGATATTGAGAAAAATGTGATTTATATAATAACAACAGAAAAAATAATCAATGATTCATAGACACCATTGAATGTCTAAAGAAAAAAAAAATCTAAAGGGAACGGATTAATTAAACGCTTCATTAGCATCTACTTGTGAATTCTTTATCTTCACTTTATTAAATCTCAAAATATTGTTTCAAGACTTTTGTTTCATTGCATCATACTATTAAAACTTTCTAGCAATTGCTGTCATTTTTTACAGCATGGGTACACAAGTTAGTAATAAAGATGAGGATATTAGTCTGTAAGTCAAGTACTATAGTTGTTTCAAATCTATGGTGCTTTGTATCAAAAAAATTCTAAATTATAATTTTTTGTTTTTTATATCCCTGGGCTTTATTGCTAATCTCATAACAAATCATCCTTGTCTACACTTATTTTCTAATTTGGTGAATGATTACTTTTCTTTGTTATTAAAAAAAAAAAAAAAAAAAAAAAAAACCAGACTACTAGAATAATCTTCACTTCCTACCACCTCCTATTTCATTGAAATCTCACATTTCATTCACTAACCTACCTTGAGTGACTTTCAAGCCTTACATTGAAAGAATTTGATTATGCAAAAAAATTTTTTCTATCATCACAACTGTTCCTCATTTTTTTCAATTCTCAAGTCTTGCTCTTTTTATATATATATATATATATAAAACTTTTGTTGACCGTAAAATGCTAAATTTTTATTTGGAAAGAAATATGGCTGTCAAAAGTAAGCAAAGTAAAAGTATTTGAGATAACAATATAGAAAATTAATGTTGAAATTTGTAACTTGGGATGTAATAATTTAGGCATTGTGAACTTTGACTGCTAAGATAGTTCAATTATCTGATCAGGTATTTGTAAAAAGGTTATTTTAAACCATCTACACATTTTGCTGAAAAATGAGTGTTGATTGGAGGAGGGGAGGAAAGCAAGATTGGTTAAGATTTCAAATTGTTGAATCCAGTCAATAGATATCATTACTAAAAAAAAAAAACAATGTAATTACTAAGAAATCATTTAATTATTATGTCACCAAATTCATGAACCAATACTTTAATCCGCTATGCTATAGGGATAGTATAATTGGGAGTTCAATCCCTGGGCCAGGCAGTGTGTACTTGTAAATAGGTAATAAATAACTGTGCAGTACTAAAAATAACAACTAGACAAAATATCTCTAGGCATGAGCAATGGAACAAGAACAGTTTACCCTTGTAGATTAAATAAAGGGTTAATTTCAGAATTCCCTGTAGGTTACCCAGATCAATATACACCTAAGGAAGACTGCAGGGTACAACAACCAAAACATAACAAAGAGGAGGAGGGTAGTCCAAATATAAATAGTGTAAATAATGAACTCAGTCTTCTTAATGCTGTTAACATATTTTTCAGCCAATGTAGTCTACAGCTGTTTTTTTTCTTTGACAGGAAAATAAGAGAAACCATTGTCCTTCCTTATAGATTGTTTGCTTGAAGAAGGCTGTAGAATGTATCCAGCAAAAGGTGGTAACACAAGAAAAGAGTTCAACTGCCTAAGCAGAGCTCATTCCATAATTAGTTTATAAAAATAACAACTAGACAATATATCCCTAGACATGAGCAATGGAAAGAGAACAATCTACTGCCATGGATTAAATAATGGGTTCAGTCCAGAATTCCCCATAGGTTACTCAGATTGATATGCTTCTGATGAAAACTGGAAAGCACAATGGCTGAAATGTTGTAATAACAATAAAGATAAGGACTATAGCTCACATGTAAATAGTGGTTTACTTTCAAGTATAGATTTTAAAATTCCTGAGCAAACAAACTATATAATTTCTCTCTTAATTTCTGGGGTGAAAGGTTATCATTAACAATCTTATAGGTTAAATAAAGGGTTCATTTGGAAATTTCCTGAATGTTACCTAGATTGATGGACACCTCAAGAAGACATACTAGCAAAATATTGTGATAATAACAAAGGCTTAGTCCAAATGTAAATAATGTGTTGTTTTTAGGTTAGGGCTTGTTGTTTGAAGATGAGGTGTTATGCTGACAAACAAAAGTGAAGGTGTTTAATTGATTGAGAAATTAGGCAAACCAAAGAGTGAAACAAAATTAGATAGAATAAAAATTCCTATTGGGAACATTTTTGTCTATAGAAACTTTTTGAGGATAATTCCTGAAAGATAACATGAACTCAAGGAATATTCTTAAGAGTCTCTGTAAAGAATGAAGGAAAATTTGGACTTATTCTGAATTAGTGAGTAACTGATATTTACCTTTTTTTTCTTTTTTAATTGAGATTTTTTTTCCTTACTGTGTCAAATACAATGTGATATTATTTTACACAATCTTTATTAGGAATGGATTTTTCATTTATTAATCTGATATTAATATTTGAATAGATGCACTGATATTCAAGAAATCTTATTAAAGAAATATGTGCTCTCCAGCAGGATTTGAACCTGTTCCCCTAGGGGAAACTGTCATTAGATCAGACCTCTTGACTATGGAGTACCTGGCGGCCAAGCAAAGCTTGAATAATGTTTAAGTAATAAAATAATCTTTATTCTTCAACATACTCAGAATGTACCAGAAGTCTCTGTTTTAATGTTTTAGTCAGAAATTCATTGAAATACCTCTCTCTTCATCAGTAAAGTTGAGAAATATTGTTTTATCAATTCCATTTGAATATTCTATTAAATATGACAATAAAAATTCAGGCTGAAAAAGCAGAAGAAAAACTTAAAATGACATCATTTTTTTTTCCAATTCTTAACAAAATCTAATTTTAAGTAGGAATTCTGGGGAGTGGGTGTCTGTATTTTAAAAATGTATTGCGTATTTTTTTTTCTTTTCTTTTGATCAAAGTCACTATCTTCTGGCTGTTAGTCTGTTAATAGTGACTATTTTTTTGTAAACATTTTTTTCATTGGACTATTCTTTTTTAAAAACTAACAACATTAAAGTTTAATCCAAAGTTTCTGAAAAAAAATTTCAAATTCTATTTTGATGGTTTAGTCTTATTTAATCTCTCCTTGTGATTGGCCTACACCTTCTTTACAAGATCAGGAGATGACACTACCTTGAGTTCCCTATTTCTATGTTTTTTTTTTTTTTCCCTATTTTTGCTAATCATCTAACATAACCTCTCCATGCACATGCACACACACCATGTTTTAGTAGTAGTATAGATACTCTTCTAGTTAATATGAAACTGAGGATCTTTGTTAACACTCCTACTGCCTAACTGGCAAGCACTGCAAAAATATTGCAATTCATCTTGCCTTGTTTCACATGATGCTAACTAATATTAATATAAAATGTGCCAAGAGAAACAGATTGTATATTTTGCATTCTGAAGAATTTAGAATTTCAGATATCAGCGTTTTACATTTGTAATTTGATCTCATTTGAAATTAACTTAACATTGCATAATTTAAATTTTATTATCGTAAGCACAAGAATTGTTGCTGCTACAAGTGATTTTTGTTGCTATTGTTTTGTATGTCTGGAACACACCACTGTATGGTATTAGAATATTTAGGGGGACAATTTCAGCATGAAAAGTCAATTTAGAAAATTTGTTAATGTTTTATTTGTTATTTTTAGTTTTATTATAATTTTATTTTTAACTAAAAAAATATGATTTTTAAACTAAACTAAAAAAAAATTTTAAACTAGTTTTAAATTTTTTTTTTTTTAAACTAAAAAAAAAAAAAATAAAATAAAGTCTGATCCTAAAATATTACTTCAAATTGTACATAATCATGACTCTCCACAGATTCTTTTTCTTCATTATCTCAGAATTGCCGTGACTTCTTGGGAAAGATATTGCAGTGGTTTTCCATTGCCTTTTCTATGATTTTAAATTCAGAATATACCTTCTCTTAAACTGGCTGACATCCAATGTTACAGGTCCTAATTTTACCTGCTATTTAATTCCTAGCTAGAGGGAGAGGATTCTGCAAGAGCATTAGTGTGAAAGTGAGTGCACTCAACTTTGATTTGAACTTGGGTTGCCAATTCTTATGTTCCACATTGATAAGTTACACAACCCACAAATCCTTATTGACTATTACATTATCAATATAATTTGTAGGAAATGTCAATGCAGGACTGAGGGACCAGTTTGAAAATTATTTAATGTTTGACTTAAGCTTTTTAAAAACTGCTTGATTTAAAATAATGTTATAAAGTTTTAACTTCAATTGTATCACTGAATGTTAATACATTTTTAAAAATGGTTTCTCTTATTTTCCTGTCAAAGAAAAAAATAATGGCTGTAGACTAGATTGGCTGAAAAATATGTTAATATCATTAACAAGACTGAGTTCATTATTTACACTATTTATATTCAGACTCTCCTCCTCCTCTTTGTTTCTGTGATCATGTTTTGGCTGTTGTGCCCTCCAGACTTCCTCAGGTGTATATTGATCTCGGTAATCTACAGGGAATTCTGCACTGAACCCTTTATTTAATTTTTGAGGATAGAATGTTCTTATTCCACTGCACATGCCTAGAGATATCTTGTCTAGTTGTTATTTTTAGTACTGCTCAGTTATTGCTCACCGGTTTCCAAGTACACACTGCCTGGCTCAGGGATTGAACTCCCAATTACTCTGTCTTACAGGACATAGTAATTGAGAGTTCTTATTTTTATTTCCTACTGTTCAGTTATTGCATGCCCATTTCCACTGAATATAAGTATAGACTACCTGTCTATGGGACAATGGTCTGGTGGATAAAAGTGTTGGTTTGTGAATTTGGTGACATTGTGAGTTCAACCCCTGGTTTTTGCTCAAAGTTTTACTTGTTTTTCATTACAAAGTACAATGTCTATGCCATTGTCACATGCTAGCTTCCATATCACTATGTCTGACATGAAGAACAAGTGGTACCATAAATAGATTATTGAAAATTTTAAATTTATATATTTTACTAAAACATGTTGCAAGACATTAGATTAGGATTTTTAAAACTGCTAAATGAATGTAGGAGGAAAGCTTTAAATTTGCGCAAATTCTATATCCCCAAAATAAATACAATATTTTTATAAATAGGTCAGTTTATTAGCCTTCATTATGTATAGCATTTCTTTCATCTTAAAGTATCATTGGTTACACTACATTTCATGAGTATCAAAATATCTGAACTTTAGAACTACTCAAGGATAAAATGAAACTGAGTTGTGTATGTTGTGATCATGAATGTGTAATTTGATGAATTAAATATAAAAGGAGTTAATTATTCTGAAGGGTTGCTGCTGAAACTTGAGCTCAAGTGAAACAAATTGTACCTTTTTGAAGATCACATGATCTGTTGATGAATTATCTATTTCTTTTATAATTTCACCCCAAGCAAGGTGATAATGCCACTAAGATACAAGGGTTTACTGGGAGTAGGAGAAAATGAGAAGACTTTAGTGAGGAGAAAAGAGAATAAAAAAAAAAACAAGATTCTGAAAGACAGAAGATGACAATTGACATTGCATTTAAATTTTTGAAGATTGTAAGTGACAGGGAATCCAGAAACTGGAAGAGTTTTCATAAGCAAGAAATGCAAGAAAATAAGTTATTAGAATAGAAATTATGATTACAGCTAGCTATTTCAACAGTAAAACAATGAGACCTAGTTACCAATCTAAAAGTACACTTAACTTCATGTGGCTGAGGTACCAAGGAGGAGAGCTTGTTAGAACAACTGCTACAAAAATATTTATAGAAAAGATAGATGGAAGCCACATCATGGTGGTGAGAAAGTGACTGAAGTCAAGATGCCAGGTCAGGACCAATATCATGGTAGACTCTTCTTTGAATTTTTTCAAGAATCTTGAGATATGTAGCAGGATTATGAGACTAGATATAGTAGCAATATTCAATACACAGACAAATGGTAGATTTATAAATGTGCCAGATGAATTCTAGTGAAAGAAATTGTCTGGCACGTCACTGTTAACCAACTTTTCTAGTAGCAGACTTAGCAATTGATTCAATATAATCAATTAAAATGAAACAGAAATTGTACCTTTCAAAGATCACATGATCTGTTAATGATATTATACATGAGACTTGATGCTATTTTTTTTTTATTATTCTTTAGGAGGAAGTTCTATTGTCAAACTGAGTTCACTCACTCTATTTCCCCACCATTTTTTTTTTCAAATCTGGGATTCTAACTAAGATGAAAGCCAAGTATAAGAAAGAAACCCACCACAAAATTCTTATGAATGAAAATTGTGGCATTGGAATGTTGATCCAGTAGACATAATAATTTTCTCTATTTTTTGTCTTCATATGCATGCATTATGACTAATCAAAATCAGATTGACATTGGAAATAATAAAATATTGAATATTTTTGTAAGTGTAGCTTCCACTTGATTGACTTTGAACAGCTTCACTGTATGGATTAATACTTATATATATATATATATATATATATATATATATATATATATATATATATATAGCATATATAATATACACTTGGGTAGTATTTAAGTATTAAGGTGAATTTTGTAATCTTTTTTCGTTTCGTTTTTTCCTCTCTTCTCTTTTTCCTCTTTCCTCTCTTCTCGTTTCTTTTTCCTCTCTTCTCGTTTCTTTTTCCTCTCTTCTCGTTTCTTTTTCCTCTCTTCTCGTTTCTTTTTCCTCTCTTCTCGTTTCTTTTTCCTCTCTTCTCGTTCCTTTTTCCTCTTTTTTCACATCCAAGCTTACAGCACCTGGTATTTCCAAGCAGGCACCCATCTAGGAACTGACCAGGTTGTTTAACTTCAGTGATCATATGGGAACTAGTGTTTCAACATGACAAAAGCCACTTACCAAAGCTTCAAAATGGAAGTATTAGTAGATTAAGCAGTGTGATTAGGAAAATATAGGCTCAAAATACTTGTTAAGTCAAAAGTTTGGGGCCATCCTCGGGGTTTAATAATTACTAAGTTTCATATCTTCTTCAGTTTAATTAACAATAACTAAGCTTGGATGTTGAAACTATTTAACCTATTAGTGAATGTTATGCAATTTTTAAGGGAGGACATTTCCAAAAATGTTAAATTACCCAGTATTTAGATTACCATCAGCCAGAAAAGTAGATTAGATAAAAAGAGCTGAAATTATTATAAACATTGAATATATAATAAAAACCTTCAGGAAGAGAAAATCCCTCTGGTCCCAAGTGAGGTAGCAATTAGCTTTGGAAAATGCACTCAACCTTTGGGTAGGTCTTTGAAATCCAAAACGGTCACAAATTCATAGAAGCATAAGTCCAAATAGCTACAAATCCACTCATCCAGCTCATTAGCTTTATTTCTGCACCTCTTGGTTACTGGCAGTGACTTTATATGCGTTTGAAGTCAGGTACACTAATCCATAGCCAGCACATCCAGGTTGTTCTATCAACCCCATTGGTAGCACATGTGGGCTATTCCATCAAATGTTTCTGTTATAAACGATGTAATGAGTCTGCCCAAGTTTTTCTTTGTATCACAGAGCCAATGTAACAAAGAGCATTTAATAAACTTGCAAAAATGGAAGTATTAGTAGAATAAAGTGGATGGTTTGGAAAATATAGTCAAAATATACTATAGGCCAAAAGTTAGGGGACATCCTCGGGATTTAATATTTAGTAAGTTTCATGTTGTCTTTGGTTTAATTAACTCTTACTTAGCTAGAATGCTGAAACTATTTAATGCATTAGTGAATGGTATTCAATTTTTTAGAGAGTAATAACCTGAAAATTTTAAATCTGCCAACCATTAGCCTTACCATCAGCCAGAAAAGTAGATTAGGCAAAAAGAGCTGAAATTATTATAATCTTACTTATTATAAAACGCAGATTGTGTGTGTGTTTGTACGTTTATATATTGGATTGGATTACCTACATTTTTCAACTAATTTCAACAAAACTTCACAGAACTGCGTAAAATTACCTTGCAGTGGATCTGACAGCGCCAAAAATTGGAAAAATACAATTGTTTTTGCAGGAAATCAATTTGAAAACACGATAAAACACGATTCTGTCGCCAGAATGAAAGGGGAACAACTCATATTGAGTTATACTTATTATAAAACCCTGGTTGTTTGTGTGTGTTTACTTATGGGATCGGATTTCCTAATTTTTCAACCGATTTCAACAAAACTCACTTTTTTTTTTTTTTTTTTTTTTTTTTTTTTGGCAGATAGTGTTTCTTATTGTGTTGCACACTTTTTTCTTTATTTTTACATTCAGAATGCTTTAAAAATTCCATTTACAAGATTACAAGACAATTGTTTATAATAAAATTCTATTCAATCGGTAGACTCATAACGATTGAAAACAATGTTTTTGTTTGGGTTTGACCAATTCGTAAAAAAAAAACAAAACAAAAAACTAATTAAGACATGCATGTCCGTCAACCTTAAACAATATTCTTTGTCAATTTTATTTTTCAGTCTTTATGATGGTCGATACTTGATCTATCTCTTACTGTTATATCCCCGGGCAACGCCGGGCTCTACTGCTAGTCATTGAATATATGATAAAAACCTTCAGGAAGAGAAAGTCTCTTTGGCCCCAAGTGAGCTAGTAATTAGTTTTGGAAAATGCACTCAACATTTGGGCAATTCTTTGAAATCCAAAACACTGTCACAAATTCACAGTCCACTTCATCAACTTTCTCTCTGCCCCACTTTTTCACTGCCAGTGACTTTATATGTATTTGAAGACAGTTACGCTAATGCAGATTATTCCATCAATCCCAGAGGTAGCACGTCTGGGATATTCTATCAAACATTTTCTGTTATAAATGACAGAATAAGTCTGCCCCAGTTTTCCTTTGTATCATGGAGCTAATGGTATTGGTAGGCACACATCCACAACTTTTTTGAAGGCAAGTGGATTTCTTTTGCACAAGATGGCTGCAGATTTGGCCTATAGTGTATTTAAAAAGTGTATGATTATGTAAATAAGTGGATTTTCCAAAAAGAAGCATGTAGTTACTAAAGTATGTGCACTTAGAGCTGAAGTGAGTTTTAAGCTGAATTGAGACATTGTGATAATCCAGGGAATGTTTTAAGATTTCAGTAACATTATGGTTTTGAGCAAGTGAAGCCTGTTGATCTTGATGATCCTTCTTCAAACATTGTGAACGAGTCATACAGAATCACAAAACAACTGTACCAGATAACAGAAACCACATCAGTTATAAGGAAAATAAATTTCTCAAGTCCAATAGATGTTATCACTCTTTCTAGTATTGATGGGGGTTTCCTTCCTAACCTTTTATTTGAAGTGGTGTGGAATGTCAACATTTTGATTATGCCATCATTTTTTTTTTTTTTTTTTTTTTGTTGAGTTACATATGCTATCCATTTTAATTGTTGCTAATTCTCAAGTGATGTAGTTTTTAATAGTTGGTACAGCTTTTTGTGATTCTGTGGTGTCAGTAGATAATGTTCGAAGAAAAATGTCCTTTACTAAGATTCATAATCTTCACTCTCTTAAGGCCCTCTTTAACCATTGATGTTAGAAAGTGGTTGTATACAGCTGATATTTTTTTATATTTCTGAACAAATCTAGATCCATTTGAGTCTGATCTGGCAAGGCAATTTAAGAATATGACTTGAGTTTTCAGTGTAGGAATTTATACAACACTCTAAAGTACTATGCATACTAATTAGATTGAATGTACTAGTTAAAAGCTATATACTGTTTTGCATTCATATATTTATTTAAATTTTATCATATTTTTTCTCTATCTGGGATTGTAAGGTTGAATTGCACATAAATAAGGAAAATGTGCAATAGTTATTTTTATATACAGGGAATTGAAACAGGCTTTGTAGAATTCGGTTAGTTTTGGTATAGAAAGTTAGTACTGCATTATTTTATTACCAAAATTAGCTATTCTGACTTTTTTTTAAAACTGCAATCATTACAGCCATATCACATTGAAATGCTCATATGATCACTGAAGTTAAGCAATGGTCAGTACTTAGATGGGTGACCACTTGAGAATACCAGGTGCTGTAAGCTTGGATGTGCAGGTGGTCTAATGGATAACAGCTCAGAATTGGAAATCAGAAAGCATAGTTCTAATTCCAGTTGTTTGTTATATTCACATACTCATGAATAACCTTGAATCCAACTATCCTCCTCCAGCTATGAGTTAATTAGTAGGACTTGTATCACTAAATCATTATCTCCAAAAAATTCTTACAATCTAAAGATATTTTCTGATTTTAAATAACCTGCAAAGGGTTGATAAGCTATAAAAAAAACAAATCAATCAAATTTACAGTGCTTTATTTGTGACATTGACAGTTTATCATGATATTTAAAAAAAATATTTCTAAATTATAAATAAGCATAATGTATTTAATCTCTTTATCTCTAGGTTAGTAATTGATAACAGTTTTTAAATATCTAGACTAAACCATCATCTTTTTCTATCTGATATATAAATCTGTTTGGTCAATTGATGTTGAAGTTAAGCAGACAAGTAGTGTTGCTTTGCAATTGGAACTATTTCACAATCAAGCATTTTCCTTTCGTAAATATAATACAGTTCTGGAAAAAAGAAAAATGATGGTTCATTAATGCAATAAAAAAGAGTTAAAGCCCAAACAACTTTGAAGTTGAAATCTCTCCCATTTTTATCTTATCTTATTCGGTCTTAGCAACATTAATAAACCGTCTGGGGGGGGATCTCTGAATCTGTGATTCATCTCCTTTTCTCTGTTCAAATCTTTTGTCTGCAATACTCACCGCATTTCTTTTCTAAATAATTGTAAACCTTTATAACCAAAACAAAACAAAATGGATGTTGAATATAAGAATTATTAAAAGGTCATATAACCTAGTTTCAACATTTTTTTTTCCTCTTTTGTTGTTTCTTTCCTTTCATCCTCAAAAAGTGAATGACAGATTATCATAGATCTGCTAAAGTCCTGTATCATTTCTCAAATTATCACATTTTGTTTATTTTTCCTCTAATTGGTGTATTGGCTTTGTTTGAATTCAAAATTGCCAATGTCGGTTGCTTTGGGGTAGGCAAGTATTTCTTGATGAGTCATTAACAAAGTGGATATGACAGGATTTTAAAGGTTGTCTTGGGTCAGATATTGATCAGTCATGCCAACAGGCTGCAACAGAAAGCAGCAAAAGCATTACAGAATCTCTGTAAAGGAGTTTTATTGTAGGGTGAGGAATTGTAGAACTCTTTTAGTAGGAAGAGAGGCACAACTGTTTTGCTGCCTCAGAAAATTTAGCTGATATGACTCAGGAGAAGGTATAAGCAATAAGTTTGTATTGTAGTCATAGGCAGGTATCTTGAAAAATATGTAAAGAAAAAAAAAACAGGGGTTCTACAAGATTTTATGGAGATTGAATGAGAAGTCATATTTGTGTGTTGTAGAATGTAAATAAAAACTTATAGATATGTATATTTCTATATGTCTGCACTTATTCATTTAAACATTTTAATATAAGTGTTTCTATTTGTAGATATATACACATGTATACTTCTAAATGTAATTAGATTATAATTTCCTGAATATTTGTGCATGTAATTAAAATTTTTTTGAATACTTTCTATTTTAGATCAATTTTGTAACTTTTTTTTTTTTTTACATCCCTAATTTTTTTTTATTCATGGATACAAAGACTAATAGAATTTAAGAACTAGTTCTGTGAACTCTTGTAATTAATTAAATGGTTTGGATGAAACTTTGCCAACTCTTTGAATCCTATCACTGATGTAATCACATTACACATTTTTCAATGATTAATTTGTTTTTAAATGAGACCTATTTTGATTTTTTTTTTGTTTTGTTTTTTGCTGTTGTTGCTGGTTTTTTTTTTTTTTTTTTTGCTGTTGTTGCTGATTTTTTTTTGTTTTTTGCTGTTGCTGTTTTTTTGTTTTTTGGCTGTTTTTTTTTGTTTTTTGCTGTTTTCTTTTGTTTTTTAAAAAAAATTTTAATTTTTGTATCATCTTATAAATGTAATAATTAAAAGATTTAAGCTTAAATAATGTTCAAGATAATAAAATAAGAGATTAAAAAATTATGGAAATACAAATTATATCCAGAACAGACAATTAAGATAAGTCTGAAAGTAGATAATTGATAAACATTCCCCATATAAAATTATTTATGCATTCTAATTTACGCACAAAGAAAATACAACATTCTAATTATAGTACATAAAATATGATTAATAATCACCTCTAAAGTTTTCTTGACTGGTTGAGAACTTTTTGTGCTTCCTTATCTTTTATAGATTTTGATATTAAATTTAAATATTTGAATTTCATTTTGTTTTTATAATTACTTTTATGAATTTGAGTGGGTGCTGAAAAGTTCTTAGGTTGACCCACTTTCACAAAAATAATTATTTTTGGCAATAGTGGGTTGAGTCAAGAAATTTTCAATATTCCCTTGTGTCTCTCATCTCTAGAGAAAATTATTTCAACTTTGGTGTTAAATGTCAGTAAACCTATCATTTTATTTATATATATATATATATAATTTGTATAGTTTTTCTTGCTGCCACCCAATTTAATTAGTCATACCTAGATTCTGCATAATTAGTGACTATAATTTTTTTTTAAGTAACTTATCTGATTGGCTGTTTGCCTTGGTTTTAAAACCCTTTACATAATGTCAGTATCATTTACACTAACATAAACATAACCTCCTTGAGGTCTGAAATTTTTTTTCTCTCCAATATTTACTGCTTACAAATGATAAATGATTCTGCATGGTAGATAAAAATGTTAACATGCTTGAAATTCTTATCTATTCTCATTGAACATGTTATAACATGTTTTATAAGCGAATGCAGGTTTTATTGGTAATGAGCTTGTCATGTAAGTTTTTGGTCCATTATAGACAGATTCTATACTTTGCCTAAAAACTATAAAAGGCTTTTTATAGAATTATACAAGGTGAAACACCTAGTTGGATTGTTTATGGAGATAATGTCTACTTCTCATTTTGTTTTGCTTAATTCATATTGAATCATAAGTTTGTTTTAAAATAGAGATTATATAGCCTGTCTTTCTTGAGTTGTTGACATGAAACTTGATATCTTTTAAATTAAGTTTTTATTGATTTTAAACTTTTTACATGTTTAGATGTGAATATTTATTTGCAAAATCTGCACACCTACTTTTTAAAGCCTTACAACATAGAAGGATCTGTAATGTTATCAGTTCTGACTGGGCATCTTGACTTCAGTCACTTTCCAACTGACATGACTTAGATCTGAGCACTTTCCATGTAAGCAGCAATAGAGTAGTGTGAGAGATAGGTGGGAGGGTGGAAAATGATTTTTTCCAACAAGGACTTTGAGATGCTTTTGAACTCTATCAAGACTGGAAAGTGAAGACTTGGCAGCTCTTGCCCAAATATGGCAACAGTACTCCATTTTTTTGCTTGATCTGGCTCTTATAATGGTAGAAGATAGCGTGAGAAGTCAGGTATTTACTGGAATGGTACAGAGCTGATCATTTATCTGCATCTTTAGTGATGGATCACATGTTAGTTACATTTGTGTGAGTTTGAGGCCCAATAATCTCATAAGGTATGAAGCCTCTGTGAGGGGACATCCATTTATTGTGACTGGCAGTAGTTTGGTGTGTGATTGGCAGTGATGGAATGTAACTAGTTTGGTTTTCAAGGCTTTGAATGTACATGGCCAGCCAGTTTTTTCCCCACTGGGAAATGTGTTAGATCGTTAGAGAGGTCAGCTGCCTTCCAGAAACCAGTTCTTTTTTTTGTCCTTTCTCCTCACTAAAGTCTTCTTATTCTCTTTCACTCCCAGTAATGCCTTTGTCTTAGCATTATCACTTTGCTTGGGGTAAAAAAAAAAAAATTTATTTATTTTTTTTTTTTTTTAAATGTAATTTCAAATAAATAAAGTCTTTGTGCATGTATAATTAGTCATTTTTGTATGTGCAGATGTAAGAAGAGTTAGCAACAAAACACCTGCCAGCAAAGGGGGCAATCAAAAGACAAAAAAAAGCAGATTCGTTTAATATTTAGGTTAATAACATTTGCTAAATACGCAAGGAAAAATATTTTAATATCCTCGGGCCATTGTTGTTGAAAGTATCATTAACCTAATTATTGCATATATAAAGTTAAATTTCTTCCTCTGTATGCAATTCCGGTGCATTTATGTGTACATTTGATTTTTTGTGACGCTACAATTAGATAAATCAGGTTCCTCATGCACATATCTATAACTATATACTTACCATTGAATATAAATATTTATGCTTAGTGATTGTGAATTGTGAATTCAATCCCTTGGCTGGCCAGTGTGTACTTGAACTCAATAACTGAGCTGTACTAAAAATAACAATTAGACACGATGCCCCTAGATATGAGCAGTGGAACAAGAAGTCTACCCCAGAGATTAAATAAAAGGGTTCAGTTCAGAATTCCCTGTAGGTTACCCAGATGAATATACACCTGATGAATTACATCTAAAAAAATTTTTAAATTTAAGAACATGTGCATCCACCCACCCATATAACAAGATTAACTTTTACAGGGAGGTCGTTACACCAGTTATATCTAGTATTTCCCTAAAATTATGGTCACAAAATACATTGCCTTTCAAAAATGAATATTAGGCAGTTTATTTTTGTTTAATTTGGATTGAATTGAAACTGTGTGTGTGATTTAAGTTATGTGTGTTGTTATTATTTATATATATATATATATATATATATATATATATAATATCTCCAAATGTAAAAGAACAAAGAATAAAATTTCAACATTCAAAACATTAATTTAAAATAGGGCTCAATACAAAAGTAGAGCAATCAACATTATCCACTGTTACATTAGAACATGTAAGTATCCACTACAAAATTGTACATTTTGTTTCAATGTTAAATCAACATTTCTTCAGGTAGCAAACAATAAACAGGACTGTACCATCATTGTTTGCCACCTGAAGTAACAGTGACTTAATGTTGAAACAAAATGTACAATTTTGTAGTAGGTATTTACCTGTTCTAATGTAACAGTTTATATATATATATATATATATATATATATATAAGGAAATAATAATTGTGAATCATGTTTTAATATTTACTTGTGGGTGTTGAATAAACAGAAATGAGCCTGAGCAGGCATCTGCAGCAGATTAGTTGTCTGCTCTAGAAGACAAGCATACTCGGATATGATCAACCAAACATATATAATGTGTGTGTGTGTATTTAGGTAGCAAGAATTAATCCAAACAAGTTTTAATAAATAACACATTTCTTTTTTGTGTCACAGTCATTGTCAAGAATTGAGTGATCACTATGTTAAACGAGATTTATTTGAGTAGTTTCCGGCATTTTTAGATTGCTGGATTTAGAATTTAAGTCGGTTAAAGGTGACGACATCTGCAACAAACAGAAAAACATGTATTGAGCATTTGTACATGATCTTTTTTTTTTTTTTTTTTTTTTTTTATAAGCACTCCTACTCAAATGTAACAAAAAGAAATTGAAACAAAATAAAAGAACGTTGGACAGTTTCACATTCTTTACTCCCAATGTAAAACACCTCAGTTGTAAATTGAAAAGAATTTAAAAAGTTGAAGAGACAGACCTTGTGGTTGTTATTTAATAAAACTTGTTATATATATATATATATATATATAAGTGAACATTGTGCTCAATACTTCAGGCTGCCCTGACAATTGCATATAGCATGAAACCTGTTGCCTCTGAGTGTTGACTTCACTGTTCACTTTTATATTTGCATGCACTCTCTCTATCTCTGATATTAAGCACTTTATCTCATAAATATAGCACACCTTAAAAAAACTATATTTTTTATATATATATATATATATATATATATATATTAGTTTATGAAAAACTAGGTAATCCGTATGGGTAAACCCAAGGAGGATAAAAATCCAGAGCAAATAATTTAAATAAAAACAGACCACTTTAAGGTTCCATGTAATAAATTATTTCACCACAGCCCTTTTAAAGGACTGCGGATCATCAGACTTTACTTCCAAAGGTTGAAACAAAAAATGAATAAAAAAATAATTTATTACATGGAACCTTAAAGTGGTCTGTTTTTATTTAAAAAGCCCTCTTTTAAATTAAATGTTACGGACAGTGGAATTATACTCTATTTGTTCTTATCTTACCTGGATATATATATTTATGCAATTATTATCAGTGGACTTTATATTTTTCTTTTAAGAATTTTTCTAGGCCTTGCATTTGGTATTGTACAGGTAATAATTTTGCTATTTGGCTCATTTGAAAGTGTTTTCAGTGTACTTCTCTTCATGAGCCCTTAAAATCTGTAGTCCCTAATTTCTGCCCAAGAAAGGGAAATACATTAAAAACCCTCTCAAACTTTCTCTAATTCTCAAATTTTTTCCTGTCCAATGCCAAACACAAGGCCTACAAAATCTAAATGTATGTATGTATGTATGTATGTATATATGTATAATCTCTTTTAAAAAAAGTTTTAACTAAGATAATTGACAAGTTGTCTATTATAAATTAATTCTTCTTCTTGTCAATGAATTAGTTTCTGCATTTTGGTGTTTAAGTTATAGAGAAAATGCCCACATTAGTAGTTCTTCTTAAAGTTCTGACCTTTCAATTGCTTTCAGTTATTATCAAGAATAAGAGAAATTAAACGAAATTCTACATCTATTGAATGTGAGAGAATAAATATATAACCTGAGTGAAGATATGCTTTCCTTACAAAGGGAAAATAGAGCTTTGCTTATTATGATGTTTTTGTGGCCAAGCAGTAAAGGATGCCAGATCAAATGGTGGTTTCCTCTACAAAGGGAGATGCAGGTTCAATCCTTGCTGCAGAATACATTTTCTTTACTTGAATTTCTTGGAATCACAGACCAATAAAAATAATACACACTGTTTAATAAATGAAAAAATGAAAATTGTGTGTCCATTTCAAATATGAAGTATTCACTATAATAATGGTTGAAGTTTTAAAATAAATCCATTAAGTCTTAAGAAAATATATATAGGCACTGTGGGGTAATGGATAGTCGGTCAGGCTGAGGAATTGGAGAGCAGAGTTTGGATTCCAGTCTAATCCATTACATTCACTTACGTGCTAATACCCTTGGGAAATCTATGAATCCCCTTCTTCTCCCCCCAGCTATGGGTAAATAGCAGGATAGACTGGGGGTTTATAGCCTTAAATGTCAACTGGTCTAAGAGGAGGACAACTCTGAATTCAAGACCTGCTCCAGGTCTCTGTATTCGGATCTTCAAAAAGTGTGGTTGGTTCTGCACAAAGCCTTCACCACTATAATCATGTCATGTGCAAGGGTCTGGCTGTTGTTTCCGAGGAAATTAGTTGCTTGACCCTCACATGTTGAAGACAACGGGAGAGTCCAGCATATATATATATATATATATATATATATATATATATATATATATACACTCACCTACTATATTTGAACATATATGACCCATCTTGAATTTAGTATGAAATATATTGTAAAAATAAAATATTAAATTTTCTAT
This sequence comes from Acanthosepion pharaonis, assembly GCA_903632075.3. Taxonomy (NCBI): domain Eukaryota; kingdom Metazoa; phylum Mollusca; class Cephalopoda; order Sepiida; family Sepiidae; genus Acanthosepion; species Acanthosepion pharaonis. Next base: position 466,213 of record CAHIKZ030005614.1, read on the forward strand.
AGTTTACCAAAATTTCACTGGGAAAATTTATAAATCCTCATCTTCATTCATTTCTTGACTTTTAATGTGTAGTGTGCAAGAGCATTTTGAGTGTGAGGTTATGGGAACAAAGTCTTATATAATACAAAATATAGTGTTTGTGCGTGTGCATATATATTTGCATATGCCTGAAAATCAAATTTAATCATAACTATATTGTAATTTATTTGTAAAGAAAAACCATTTTAAGCCTTCTTTGCAGCTTGTGAAATGACCTGATGTCTATAATTCGCAACTCTATTTTTATCTTAGAATTTATTTAAATCATCTTTATACCTTTTAATCTCTTTATTGTTTCAACACTTTACTATGCAAATTTGTTGATTATTGATTCTCCTATTCTCCTTACTTTTTTTATAGGACATCATTTATATTACATGTACTTTGTTTCAGTTCAAATGTAAAAAAAATCCTCTTATGGTGGTTTCACTGATTTTCATTATTTTCTGATTATTGTAAGATTTTATTAAAACAGAAAGTGATGAAATCTGCTTATTTATAAAAGAATCATAAATTTGGGATTTGTATTGTAGTTTGGATTTTTTTTTTTTTTAATTAATTTTTATTATTATTTTATTTTATTTTATTTATTTTTTTTTTTTTTTTAATAAATCCATTTTAAAGCATTTTCCCCGCTGTCCATAAAAGGAATATTTGTCACTTTTGTGAATTACATTGGAATGATTATATTTATGATGAAGTCATTTTGTGGAATTTTTAGAGCATATATATTTTTGTCAAACATTTCTTTTCAAATAAGCTGAAAATGAATTAACTTTAACTAGAGCACTAGAAAGTTTGTTTTGTTTTTTTTAGTTTTTTTTTTTATACTTTCATAAACTTAATTTTTTATCTTATTTAATTGTGATGGATTTTTTTTTAAGCTTGAGTGTGGAAAGATAAGTTTTTGTAATTGGGTTTAAATGCATCAGGAGAGGTATTTTTCCCAATTTTTTTTTTTCTGTTATTTTTATTACATATTTCTAAGATTACTTTTGACACATTTTCCTTGTTATCTTTATCTAGTTTGTATCTTTTACCCTTGACCTCCCCTTGTTCAAAAACTGCTACTTGCAATCATTCATATACAAGTTCCCATCTATTTACTCAATCCCAAAGAGATTCTGCCAAAAGTGAGGTTATTGATTTTATTTTTCCTCCAAAATATGTGATCTACATTTATAGTTGTGGGAGATTCCAACCATCCCCCCCCGCCCCCGTCGCCTCCATCTTCTAGAATTTTTTTGTCTGCTTAGATTCAATTGGACCAAGAATCAATATCTTTGCTTTCCTTTACAAAAATGTTTGAGCTTTGATGTATTAAGAGTGAATGTAAAAAAAGATGTTCTGCACACAAAACTAATGAAGCAACCAATGAATTGGTGCTTTCATCTTTTTGCTACTCCAACGGTTGGGATTATTAGTCGGAAGATAGGGGAAAGAACGAAAAGCGTATGTCTGTATGTATATATATATATAATGAATAGGGATTTGTGACTTTTATAGTGGTGCAAAACATAAAATTGTGTCTTATGATTGTGTCAACTTGTTTGTAAGATTAAATTATGAATTATTCTCAAATCAAAATAACCACCACCACAACTAACAATAATAAAATGAAAAGGATTAACTTTAGGAAGAAGAATTGGGTACGGAAAGAAAAAAAAAATGCTAAAATGTTGATACATAAGGAATGGCTCAACATGCAAATTACAAATTTAAGATACAAAAATCAAGCAATCTCAACAATCTAAACATCTGGGAAATGTTTTAACAGAGGACCAAAAGTGTGATATCAAAATCTGAAGGCTCATTGGGATAGCGAAAGATGCCTTCCAAAACCTAAGCAAAGTATTAAGAAACAGATGAATTTTGTTAGAAACAAAAAAAAAAAAAAAAGAATACTGAACTATTACGTAATATCAGTCATCCTATATAGCAGTAAATACTGGGCTATCTCTGCACAGATAAAAAAGAAACTTGAGGCAATAGAAATATGGCTCTACAGAAGGATGCTCAGAATACCATAGACTAAACAACAAAGTTTTAGATAAAATGAAAACAAAATTTAACTTATACTTCCCATCAGAAAGAGGGAGTTGAAATTTCTATGGCACATAATGAGGAAAGAGGGCTTGGAAAATTTGATACCCACTGGACATTGAAGGTACGGGTGATAGAGGAAAACAGTGCATAACCTACCTAATGTGCTTATGTAAATAGATGGCAGAACAAGGTTTAGAAAAGATAACAAAAAGACAAAATTTATTTAGGGCTACAAAGGAGAGGAAGTTGTTGAGAGCCACGATTGTCAATGTCCTGAAGGACACGAGACATAAAAGTTGATACATAATTGTCATCCTTAAGTAGAAATATAAAAGTCTTTTGTGATTGATGACTATAAAGTTTAAAATTATTTTCATAAGAAAGATACTTATTAATAACCTCTGTACTTAATAAAAGAACTGTTTTCTACTTTCTATATGACATATCTCTACAGGACATAGGCAGTCATGGCTCTCTACAACTTCCTATCTTTTGTAGCTCCAAAATTTTTGTCCTTTTACTATGCATTCTAACCCCTGTTCTATCATCCATTTACACAAGCTCATTAAGTAGGATACTGCTTCTATCTGACCCCTCTTGCTTTCAGTATATCCTGAGAGTATCAAATTATCCAAGCCCTCTTTTTTTATGTGTACCAGAAATTTCAACCGTCTCTTTCTAGATACATGTTGTTTTTGGACTTATTTTCATTAAAACTTCCTTGTTAATGACATACTCCATCAATGGTATTCTTGGTATTCTGTAGAACCACATCTTTGTTATTTCAAGTCTCCTCTTCATCTATAAGAAAATTGCTCAGCATTCACTGCCATTCAATTTGCCACTATTATGATGACTTTGAATGTTGTTTAAGTTTCTGGCTTTTTTTACTCTTTACCAATTGATCCACATAATTTTGATTGGAAGTGATGAAATATCCAGTATAAATATCAACTTCACTGTGAATTGAATGTACATGGGACAAGATATCAGTATTTATTAGTACTGCAAAGACATCTCAATAGATTTTTTTTTTTTTTTTTTTTTAAGCAATTCACCTCAGGAAATTTGGGAGTGCTACTAGTAAGCAAGGAGCTACAGAGAGTGTAAGTAAGCGAAAAGACTGGTGGGGGTGAGTAAGGAAAGGATAAAAAGAACAAGACTACATTTAAATTTTTGAAGATTTTAGTTATCAAGGAAACAAGTAAGAGGAAGGGAGTTCCACTGTCGGGAAGTGTAAATGAAGAAGCTGTTGGAGTAGAAGAAGCAGTTAAATTTAACTGTTTTGACAGTAAAAAGGTGGGACCAAGATGCCAACCTAGTAGCATGCTTAAATTCATGCAGGTGGGGCACTAGATGTGTTAATTTTCATGCTTAGCTGTAAACTCTCTTATAAGATGGCTTAAATTGCATGATGGTTAAACTTGACGAAAAACAAAATTTTATCGTCTAAATGTTTTTATTTTAAGAGGAAAATAAAAAGTATTTTTGGGTATTTTTCCATTTTTAAATAACGTTGATAAAAAACATTTTTTTTCAGTCAGCAAAATTGACCATTTTTTTCCATTTTAAAAAAACTGGAAATCTGACTTTGAAATTCTAAATATCAATTATCATTTTTCAAAACTTATTTTAAGAAAATCAGAAATTATAATGTTTATTTCATTTTGAACCAAACTTAACTTAGCTTTTGTGCCAAAAAGATGTAATTTGAAAATCCAGGTCATAAACTTGTCTCACTTTGACATGTGATGAATGACATATTGACGTTCCGTGTTAATTTTTTTTCTGTGAAATAATTTACATTCACGTGAACAAATTATTTACCCGTTATTTTTAACCGAAAACTTTCACTCTAATTTTTTTTTTTTTTTTTTTGTACTTAGCTTTCACCTTTATGTTTATGATGTTTATGGAAATATGATTCTAAAAGAAATTAAAAAATAAAACTGTTAAGAGTGACATTAAATTTCAAATTTCTAAGAAAGGTATCTAATTAATTTAAGATACCTTTCTTATGAAATTTTCTTTTACATATCTATAACAATGTCATTTATTACATTCTATTTTATTTGTATTTGCATTCATTTATTATTAATTTTTTTTCATTTATGGAAAAATTCGTAACTGAGATTAATATAAAATAAGATCATATAAATTTTTTAAGATGATATGAATTAACCTTCTCAGTTGAAATTGAAAATCAAATTAACTTCTTTAAAAGTAAAAGTAAAGGCCTTGAACAGCGGAGAACAATGTTTAATTTAAATAATTAACTTAATTATATTCTTTGGTCTTCATTTTTTGTTTATGCACAAAATTACATTTCTTAATTATGGGGTTCTTCTGATTAGTCAAAATGATACAATTTCGCTAAAAAAGATCTATCTAAAAATCCTTTTTATCTAATTTTATAATATTTTAACAACTTAAATGTAAAAATTATAATTAATGAAATAACAAATAATTGTATTAAAATTCATTTTCATGAAAAAACTTTCAGAAAATATTGTTTTCATAAAAACAACTAAAAAGCAAATAAAAAATTGAAATTAAATAATATCTTTGTTTTATTGAGTTTTCTATTTTCAGAGCTGATTTTCAGGTATTGGGTATCCAATTAAAAACAAAAAAAAATGATTTGTTTCTGTCTTTAATTATTGTAATCACTAAAACCGAGGTCAATTTCTTTTTTCATAAAATTGTTATTGGGGGGGTAATAAATATTTTTTAAAAATAAATAAGACTCATAAAAAAACATTTTTAATTTCTGATCATCGTGAATAGTTCCTGAAAGTTTCATCATCCGATAATTATTTCTTTTTTGCACGATTTTGCATGTTAATACCAAAAAATGCTAAAATTGTCGTTATTTTTTCCGCTTGATACAAACTAGAAACAAGGTTTTTTAATCAAAAATTTAGAATAAAAGAAGGAAAATTTTTAAAAAATAATTAAAAAAAACTTTGGTCTTTCCTCTAAATAATAACATAAGCATTTAGACAATAAAATTTTGTTTTGCAAGGTTGGCGTCTCTTTTCATCAAGCTTGCTCTTTTTTGCGATTTTGGATTCTATGTAAACTTTTATAATTTGGCTTAAATTAGAAAGGTTTTTCGTGAAATTGAAAATTTTTTTTTTTAAATAAAAAAGTATTTGTTTACTAAATGAGTTAATAACAAACATTTTTTATTCAGCCAGTGACAAATCCAGCAACAACAGTAGACTAATTCTCAACTACTACAATACGATAATTCATGTTGACATTTTCTCCGTCTGTCTGTCTCACTCTGCTACATATGCGTGTTAATTTTTTTTCTGTGTCTATCTCAACTGCTACCTTGTGTTATACACCAAAACTCTCATCCTATGGCTGATGATGTAACAAAATAAAACCTTATAAAAAAAGCAAAAATAAAATTCTTTTACATACCTCAACAATGTCTTGTCTCTATTTGTTGTTTTGTCATTATCACTCTTTTTTTGTCTTGTTGATGTTAAAGCAACCATTACAAGCATTTTTTAAGAGATATAATTAACAATTAGCACTTTAAAGATGAATGAAAGCCTAATTTAAACATTGAAACTTTGGCTCATTTGTTTTGCAGAATATAGCTGTTAACAAATATCTATAAAGTCTAAAAATCCTTTGCCTCATTGTGAAATCTCAAAGAATTTCTCAGTCCTTTGATTTCATGAACATGAAATTTTCTTCTCAGTAAATCAACCAAGACTGATCTATTTTCAGCAGATAAGGTTTCTGAATCGAGAGGCATGAATGTGAAAGCTAAAATAAGACTGTGAAACATTTCTTATACGTGAAAAGCAATATGCATTAATACAATGCTGGCTACTATTTTATATATCTATATACTGAAATTGCCTTTATATTTGCTTTTTAGTTTCTGCTTTATTCAGTGACTAGAAGAAAATTAATTTATTTAGAATTATAGGATAATATATTGGGATTATGAATTTATGGCTTACTTCTAGTAATGCTCAAACTAATTAGAAAAAATATCTAGATGAAAATAAAATAAGATGTAATAAATATATAAAAGAAAGATAAATATATCTTAAAGATTCCAAAGTATGATGGGGGTGTTGAAATGTTATTAACTCCATAAAGTAGGAATTGAAGATTTGAGAATTTTTTTTTTTTTTTGGATTTTTTTTGGGAGAGCTATTTACAAAACCAATGGATTAGAACTTTTTTTTTGGAAATCCCTTCTTGGTTCTTTGAAATCCTTTTCATTGTCACCCCCAAAAAAAAAATAGATTCCTACAGATGATGGAGTATTGAAATGTTCTTGACTAAATTCTTTTTTATACTCAGTACAAGGTTCAAGAGCATTCATTTGTGTGGTTCCGCTTATAAATTGGGGAGGGGGAAGTATTTTGAATTCATTCCCACCAAGATTGTAACCAACATTTGTTTATACTAATGTTTACTCAATATGAGGCTCAAGAGTCACCCAAAGTAGATAGTTACTGAATAAGGTGTGTGATATGAATGTAAGAATAGGAAATGAAGATTATGAGAATATAGAGGAGAGGAAATGATTGGTCCTTGACTTGAAGATTGTAGCCTTTGAAGAAGCATCCATGTGGGAGTTTGTTTCACAAAGCAGTGGCTCTTGGGAAGGAGCTGAGTTCTCAAAATCTGACCAAATATTAGAATTTTTTTCAGAACCACTTCTTGGTTGGGCCAAGAACTTTTCATTGTCACTCCCATAAAAAAATCTACTAGTCAAATTAATAGCATCAGCTGATGAAAGTTAAATATTTATAGTTTGGTAATTATTAACCAATAAAAAAAGAATCCATTTAGAACATATTTAAATCATCTAAGTTAATTGCAATAACAAACCAACTCAGAATAAAAGCATAAGTTTCCTGATCTCTCTTATGTCACTTGGGCCATATCCACAACTAACAATTTTTTGCTTCCAATTCAACATCTTAAGCAACTTTGTTTAAAATTTAGCATTCTGCATTTATAAATATTACTTCTCCTTTTACTATATATGGAATCCCCTCAAAATATAGTGTTTTATATATTAGTTCTATATATTTTAAATTGCAGTAGGCTGGCTCTCAATTTCAGTTAGGATTCTTTTAGGTGTTGCCATAGAAGGATATGACTGCACAACCAAAAATTCAAATTCAACTTGCATTGGCAGGACTTACATTTTGCTTGGTAAAAATAGTTTAAATAGTTTCCTCATCAATCCTATGAGTGGGTTTTGTTGTAGAGTCTCTGCACAACTGAACACCTGACCAGTTCCTGCCACATATTTGGTTTAAAAGCTGGAGAGGTATTCATTAATGTGCAGTGTGTCTTGCACAAGCAGACCTGGTGGGACCCATCCTTCTTCAGATCAAATCCCAGCTAATATCCTCTGACTCAAAAGCTCACCTTGGTCATAGTTGCAGACACATGGCTGTTGTTTCCACTGAGGCAACTCTCTACCCTGGTTATTGAAGTTCTCCACCCAGTGATTCATCACTGCACTGGCTGTATACATAGCTATAGTGTTCAATCTCTCCCATTGTGCTAGATGGCTATTGACCCTATAAGATGATTTGTCCACCCTTTGACAGGTTTTGTTTTTAACCCTGCTGAATGCTTTGCCACCTTCCTCAACAGAAAAGCCTGGTAAAGAAACTTTCAGCTGCTGATGACCTGACCATGCAGGTAGTGCTGGGTTACATTGTACCAGTATTTCTCATAATATGCCTTGAAGTGAAGAAAAAAAAGAATTTAATAAAATTAAACTGCAATTCAGTTGATCTGTAAGAAAATACGTCACCCTCTGGTGCTTACTTGTGCTGATTAAAATGATGAAGAAATGTATTTTTAGAATTTTTATTAAAATGATGAAGAAATATATTTTTTAAATTTTCTATTAAAATGGCAAAAAATATATTTTGGGAATTTTTTTTTATTAAAATGGTGAAGAAATATATTTTTAGAATTTTCTAAAAGAACAAGAATCTTGGCACAAGATATTAGTCTTTTGTATTCATGATTTCACTTTTGGTTGTTGGCATTCATGTTTCACTTAATATCAAGCAAGGGAATCAGTGCAAGCCAAAAGTAATGATACAGCCTGCTATAATTGTACATGAATATTGATTAATCTATTATTGTTGTCTCACAGTGATAGCAAAAGACAGCATTCTTTGAGTTATCAATGGTTTGCCACATCATGATTTGGATATGCTGCATTAAGAGTGACACGTGTCTCCAAATATTCGTCAGTCAGATATGCTTTACCCTTAGATCATTTTATACACACTATTGTTTTTTGTTTTTTTTTGTTTTTTGTTTTTTTTGTTTTTTTTTTTTTTTTTTTTTTTTTTTTTTTTTTTTTTTTTTTTTTTTTTTTTTTTTTTATATCTGCATTTTTTTCTTCCTGTCCTTCAATCAATATTAAAAAAAAAAAAAATAAGAGGCCATAGTTGGTTTTAAGATTTATATTTTTTTTTCTAGCAAGTCATGCCTATTTTAATTTTTTTTTAATTACAATTTTTTTTCTTTTTATGATTTTCTGTGAAATTTTTTTGGTTACTTGGTAGACATTTTTTGGTGAAATTTTATTTTTTTATGGCACATTATTCTAAACAATCAGGGTTTTGAAAATTGTTTTACTCTATTAAATGTTATCTTATTTGCTGCATCTGTATTGTATAATTATTTAATGACAATTTGTTTCATTCTGTTGCAGGAAGTCCTTCAACAGATATTGATAATGAGGCTGCCCAATGTCCAGACAATTTGCCGAGAGCCTGAAAAAGGTTTGTCTTTTCATTGTTTTTAATTTTCATCTTTTCTAAATGACATTTTAAAAGTAATGGTAATTGTCACTGATTTAATTTATGACAACAGAAGTCGTGACTCTCAGCCATGATCTCCTATTACAGCTGGTGAAAATTTTTGTTCGGGCTTTTGAAAAGGAAATACAGCTGTTTGTGTGTGCATGCACAGTATTGAAATGTATACTTGCTTTTTTTTTTATCATGTTCCTTCAAGGTGACTATAGCTCTCCACACATTCCTTTTCTTTATCTGTAAATTAAATTCAGAGTTATCCATCTCTTAGAGTGGCTTTCAGTCAAACCATGCCAAAATCACCAGTTCTCGTTCAATCACTGAAGCTAAGCAGTGTTGAGTTAGGTCAATATTTAGATGGGGGACCAGGTACTATAAACTACCTCTTACAATCAGAAATATGATATGGCTTTAAATAACCCACAAAAGTTTGATAAGTTATTGAAATCTTTAGCACTTCTGTTGGAGTAACCCCTCCCTAATTCACCATATTTTCATGGGTGTAGCTGTATTGACTGGCCACAGATGACACTTTTCCAGATCATTGACATGGCTTAATACTAGGGTGCATTTTCCATAGTTGACATCTACTAATGGAGTGTCAAAAGAAGACCTACTATTACTACTATTGTATTAGTAGTAGCAGCAGCAGCACTGTCATAGAAGTGTATACAGTGTAGATGTTAAATATATCAAATATTCAAACTGTTTAGCAAAACTTTTATAGTGGCAACTAGTCAATGTTGGTGTCTCAAAAAGAGCTGCCATTAGCTATTGCTTTATGCAAGCCTGTGTTTTGAGTGAGGGAGCACCTTTTGAGTGAGTGAGGCTTTGAATAAGAGTTTGTATACCAGATATTAGTTCTCAACATTTTCACGTTCCTAGCCTCACAGGTATGACAGGTGTGTTCTTTAATGTCTACTTGAATAACATTCTGATTAAACTGAAATAAGGCTAGTATTTATTTGAAATCCCATGGATAAAAATATGGCATAAGTTAGTTTATTTAATGTGAGGAATAAATATGTAAGGCATTTTCATCCAGCTGCAGAATGCCTTTATCTAAAGTGCAAAATTGAGGTGCTTTCTGAGGGAGTTGAAATCTGGCCCAATCACGTCTGATTGAGAAATCCTGGCTATAAGGGCATGTGTGTATGTGTTTGTTTTTGTGTGTGTGTGTTTTTGTGTATGCATGCATGCATGTGTGTTTATACATTTGCATATTTTTGTTTTTGTTTGTGTGCATGCAAGTGTCGGAAAATGTTGATACTTTGATACTAGCAAGCAGTTTTTTCAGATCAAGTCCTCTGGTATAGTTTGGATATTTTACCTTTTAGCAGCTATTTTATTTAATACACTTATATTGTGAAAGTTGGTCTTTAGTTGTATCAATATTAGCTAAACCATTTATCAACAGGATGTTATCCTTTTATTGGCTGCCTCGGAACATTCACGAGATGTAAATTAAATTTTCTATCATCCCTAACTTTAAGTCCTCTCCAGACTTGTGGTCATAAGTTGCTGTGTGTACTTCCTTGAACATGCACTCTCTCCACTGTTATTACATCCTGAGTCCTATTTACAAACAGCATCAAATGACAAAAAAAAAAAAAAAAAAGTCATTTCATTTGAAAAATCTCACCCAAGGTTAAGCTAACTGTTTTTTGTGCATTGAGACTCAAACCAATACCATTTATATTATTAGCATAGCTGGGTAAAGAAGCAGTATTTTTTCTTTCCAAATAAGACCAATAAAACTCTCAGAATTCAAATACGTCCAAACCATAAAAGAAAGAAAAAAAAAAAAAAAACTTTCAAAGTAATCTAATCTTTGATAACAGTTATTATCTGGGAGAGTAGCATTTAATCAAATAACTGGATTACATAATCATGGCACTTTAATTTGTGCGTTAAAACCTGGGCATTAGATTGAAGTGTTCACTTAAAATTGACTGCAGGTATAAGCAGCAAAGATCAGAAGGCAGAAGAGGGACAGTAAAATGTTTGTAAATTTTGCAATTATTAACTTTTGTTTGTAACATGCATTCAGCTTGTCTTTCATTATGAATAGTTTAACACTTTTACTGCCTGCCAACATCAATTCTATATAAAATAATTAATATCAGGTCAAAAGAAGAAAAAGAAAACAAGACATTTTCATTTATCATCAAATTAATCTTATGATTCTGCAACCCTGACTTGTAATCAAATGTTTATTTTTATTTTTTTTTTGAGTTATTTTCTGCACTAGGTGCAGTGGAGAGTAACTGTAATATCAGTGGTCAGCTTTAAAAGCCAAAACCTTTTCCAATATGTTTTTTTCGATACATACCTCTGTTGTGTGTGAGTGAAATACAAGTGCTTATGCCATTCCGTGTATATGCAAGCACATATTCACACAATTTGACTGGATTTTGAAATAAGACATTGGAATAATACATTCCTCTTCCACTCAGTCTGGATGACTCTTACTCTGTGCTGAGCAATAAAGTTGGAGAAAAAAAACAAAAAATTTTTAAACCCTAAAAAAAATCAAATAATTATAAAATTCTATTGAACTTTTCAGAAATTATTCAGTAATAAATTGAATGTCATTAACATTATACATGTGCACACAAAAACATGCACAAACCACATACACACAATATGAATGAGGCTATCTGTGTCATGATGGTAAATTTCCCTTTCAGTCTGATAACAACCCCTGGATAACAGGAAAAGAGTATAAACTGAAATATGCAGCCTTTTGAAATCATTTCTATGACTTCTATATATAAACTGAATATATTTTCTAATAAATGTAGTATTTTCAGTGGCCAAACAATTTAGATTTGAAATTTGATCATCTTGCCAACAGGGAAGTGACAGGTGTTAAGATAATTTGTGATCAATAGAATCAAATCATTGTCATATGATAAATTAATTTGTCCACCTCAGGTTTTTATTTTAATCTTTGTCGTCAATGCAGTCCAATAAGTAGATTCAGTTCAAGAATTTGAGAAGGTTTCTTGATTCCTTCTTTTATATCTTACACCAACGCTTCATTCTTCTGTCTATTGTTTCAAGACTTTATACAAACAAGATGTTCAGTATATCAAGTGAACTTTAAAAATGTGAACTACCAGCTGTAATGTGTAAGTGAGGTAAGTGATAGCATCTCAAAATGAAAAATTGGAGAGCCGAGTTCAAATTTCAGTTGGGTTCACTACATTCACTTACACACTTGGGAGAGGTATGAATCCATCTCTTTCCTCCAGCTGTGGGTTAAATAGTAGGACATGTATCTGGAAAAATCATTACTCTCAAAAAAGGAATTCTTACAATCCAAAATATGTTCTAGCTTTTAAGAAAAAACCTACAAAGGGTTGAGAATCCATAAAAAAAAAAAATCAATGAATCTATAATTGTAGTCTGCAGTGCTTGTCTTTCAAGCCATTGACAATGAATTCAGTTACTACTAATCACTCTAAAAATATTACCTTATGCCAAATGTAAAAATTGGTAGTTATGACTCATATGTGTATTCTGACTTCATTCTTTGAAATATTCATCTTCCCCTGAAATCAAAGGCTTACAGCCACATCACATTGAAATACCAGTTTTCATATAATCACTGAAGTTAAGCAACATCAAGCCTAGATTGATGACCACTTGGAAATACCAGGTGCTGTAAGTTTTGATGGTGTAATAGATAATGGCTTGGAATTGTCAGTTTGTGAGCTGAGTTCCAATTCTTGTTGGGTTTGTTATATTGACTTACACACGAATACTCTTGAGAAAGGCATGAATCTACTTTGTTCTCCTTTCAGCTATTGGTCAATTAGTAAGATTTGTATCACTAAACAGTTATCTCCAAAAATAAAAAAAATTCTTAAAATGTAAAAATATTTTCTGGTTTTAAATAACCTGCAATAAGACTTAGAAAACAAATCCATCAACAATTCCCCTGAAATCAAAGTTTTTATTTTTATTTTTTAATTAGCAAAAATGTAAATTTAATTTATTTTTTTTCCATAAAATACTAATTTACTTATGCTGTTAAAAAAAACAAACAAAAATACATTGTCCAGTGTAAAGGAGATAAAGTTATAACCAAAAATATATAATTGTGCTTGTTCCACCCTTCATTAGTGTTATAGTGGAACGCACCTATTCTATAGTTAATAGACTCTCCCACCTATAATAAATAAGTGTAACGAGTCGGTGAGTCAGTCGATGTCGGACGACAGTCGAATACTAAAGTATCAGCAACCACAACTAGGTTACTCTGCGTTATACCTATCATATCAAGTTCCTAACGTTTTGTACATCGAACCTATTTTAGGACTGACTTAGTACAAATACAAGCCTCCATTGTGAAATCACTCCACAACATTATTTGGCCACGAGACTCAAACCGTATTTAAAAAAGTTGAGTATAGTGAATGAGTAATGCCACTGATATACGTGAAAAAAAAGCTCCAGAAAGTAAAAATGAAGCCGACACCGAGAAAAACTGGGGAGCGACTTACCCACAGCCAAGGACTTTCAGTATTATTAAATGATTTAAGTTAACTGAAGTCACCACAGAAAATGTTAAGAAGCACAAGATCAACAAAAGGGAAGCTAGAGGCTGAACAAATAGAACTACAAGAAGAACCTACAGAAACTGTGACTCAATCTCAAAGAAGTTCAAAGCGGAAGGTTGTTTCTGGTAACACTATGGAGGTACCAGAAAATAGAAAATAGAACTTTCTCAGGCATTTGTTCTCATATGCCAGGATGCTTTTCCTTGTCTCAGCCAGGAATGTCCAAGTCTCACACTTGTAGGAGGCTGGAGATGACCAGCAATTTGTAGAGCTTGAACTTGGTCTGGAAGCTGATGTTACTCTTCCATATCTTTTCAAGTCTGGCCATTACTGCTGTGGCAATCCAAGTGCAGATTTCTATGTTGCAGGTGCCATCTTTTGACAGTGTTGCTCCTAAGTATTTAAAGCTGGACACTTCCTCCAGTGGTTTACTGTCCATGGTGACACTGATGCTGATGTTATTTGTGCTATTCACCCTTACTTTCAATTTCTCTATGTTGAGTTCAATTCCACATATACCTGCTCTTTCAATGAGTTTGTTGGTCATGTCTTGCAGCTCAGTGTTACTGCCTGCCATATCATCTCTGAAATGTAGGTTGCATGCTTCTTTCCAGAAGCAGGTTGAAGTGTGTTGGAGAGAATAGGTACCCCTGTCTCATGCCAATAGTTGTCTGAAAGAAATCTCCCACTTGGTTGCTCAAGAGAATTGCACTAAATGCATGGTCATAGAGGGTTTAGATGACTTGGATGAGCCCTTCTATGTTAATCACAGGAGTAGGCTTCTTTAAATGCAATAATTGTACCATGTTCAAATTCTGGTAGAGTTCACTTTCATATAAATACACTTGGGGAAAATATGAATTCATCTTGTCTCCCCCAACTATGGATTAAATAGCAGGATAGACTAGACTCTCTAGCCTTGGTTGGCAACCAGTCTGAGAGGAGAGTAGTTCGGAATTCAAACTTGGTCAGGCATTGGGTTAATTCTACCTGATGGAAACTTGCTACAGAACACACAGCAGCAACACCTAGCATGGTGAGGGTGTGGCCCTATATTCCACAGAGAAGTCTAATAGCACTGAGGAGGAAGAGGAAATGGACAGCCAAGATTTTAGCATTGATATAAGTTATCCCTACAGTTGTAGGAAATTAGATATTGTTATAGATGATAGAAGGAAATTATTTGCAATAAATTAACTGTTTTCCAGATCTATATCTTTTTGCTAAAATTATTTGTACAAAGGAATTATTTGGCTCCATGACTTATATAAGTATTGACATACTAAATGTAGTTATAAAATCCATGGCTTCATTTGGAAACAAAAGAAAATATTGTAGATCCTGTATTACCAATGTCCTTCAGTTGATATTGCACAAGTTATGTAAGCTGAGAGTATCATGTTCATTAAGTGTGGTTAAGTTTTGACTGATCTTGTCTATAGTTGGTTTTGTTCTCTCTCTTCTATATATGAGTGTAAATCCTGAGATTAGTAGAAACCATATCAAAATAGATGAAAACAAACAACCAGACCAGTGTAAATTTTTGTTAATCTGTATTTAATCATTGTGTATGAAAATGCAATATTCATTTTTCTTATTGTAGATACAAGTTTCGAAGAGCTTAAGAAAGCTCTCCTCCTTGTGCTGGGCTGTGCAGTGCAGTGTGAACGGAAGGAACACTTTATTGAAAAGATAAAAACTTTAGATATTAAAGTGCAGCATGCAATTGTTGAACACATCAAGGAGGTAAGTCCTACTTTGAAACTCCAGGGCATAAATATGAGGTCTGTCTGAAAAGTAACATGACTTGATGTCCTGTGTAAGTAATGGGTGAAAGAGGGATAATCAGATTGTGTTATCATCTAACATGATATCTTGGGAGTATATAACTGTAATCTTAGATTTCTGCAACTGTCAGATTTTTTTTTGTGGTAGAACAAATTATGGCTGACAATGCACCTGCTCACAAAACCCTGAGCATCTGGCAGTTCCTGGCCAAGAAGAACCTTGCCATACTAGAACAACCTCCCTATTCAACTGATCTTGCTCCATGTGACTTTTTTCTTTTCCCCAAACTCAAGTGGATCATCAGGGGGACTCATTTTGAAGGCATGGAGGTCATCAAGAGAGCTGTAATGACAGAGCTGAGGGGCATCTAAGAAGAATCCTTCCAGAAGTGCATAGAAGCCTGGCAAAGTCCATTAGACCAGAGAGGGATTATTTTGAAGGGAATACCATGTAGTTGTTTGGAATTGAAATAAATTGTTTGTGACACCAGTCATGTTACTTTTCAGACAGACCTTGTATAGTTACTTTTATACATGATTACTGTTTGTTAATGAGTGAAATAAAATCTTTGGAAAACAAAGTTAAATTTTGTGTGAATGCTGAATAAATTTAGATTTGGTTATCTTTTAGTGTGTGCATAGAACAAATCAAGATATAAAGCAAATAACAAAAACATCATTTTTAACATAAGTTATGATTAGAAAAAACTGGAAAATTGAAATATATAAATTTATTAATATAAAATATTTGAAAAGGCAACATGTTCAGGATAAATGCTTAGTCAAATTTAAATTTTACCTCAAATTAATCTAACAAAAAACTGAATGATATACATATCTCAAATCCTGAAGCTTTCTGGCACAAGGCTAGATTGAGATACGTGAATCATCCATCTCTTTATTTTTATTTAAATAATATATTTTTATAAATACACTTATATAAATATTTATGTAACTTAATGTTGATATCTTCCATTATTTTTATTTTTTTTTATATGTACAATAATCTTTTTGAATAAATAAATCTGTATTTTCCTATAGTAGAAATGCTTACAGCTTCTTGCATATGGATCTGTAACTTAACTGTTAAACTATTTTCCTATATAACTTCAAATATAATTTATTTCTATTCAAAGGCTGACAAGAGGTGTTAAGTTAGGTGTTTGTGATTTAAAGTATTGCACGTCCAATTATTATAACTCATAAGGCTTAAGAGGCTCTTTTTATTTATTGAACGACTGTGTCACAAGTAGAATGTGTCTTGTAGTTTTATATTTCTGAAGCAAAAACAAAGCTATTGTTTATGGAGCTAGAAACTTTAGATGCCAATACTCATACTGCTATTTTGAACATGAAAGCCATATAGGGAACTGGCTAGTCTTTGTTAACCAACAAGGCTATTTGGTTGAAGAGCAAACCGATCTTTCTCTTTCAATTTAAACTTGTATATCATCATTTAATCTTTCATTAAGTAGGTTGTCATTGTAAAAGAAGGTATTATCTGATTACCAATAGAAGTAAGTTTTGTTCATCGTTCCAATATTCAGTCTAGCTTCTCATCTTATAAGGCTATTAACAGTGTTTTTAATGTAAAATCATTTTACTGGAACTTGTCACAATCTATCAATATAGATTTACAAATGTCTATGTAAGTGTGTACCGATAAGAAAATTGAAAGCAAACAATGATTTATCTGCTCATAAGTTCCAGTAATGGTTAGTCTGTTGTTACTTCATATTTGATGGATCATTTTTTTTATAGATTAACCACTTAAAATCAGTGTTTCTTTTGTCCTAAGTAAAGAATCTCAGCCCTTTCGCCTCCTTTTAACATTTTATTTAATCATGTTTTCAGCTGATTCTATACATACATATGTAGAATGAATTGAGAATATAAATTTTTCTATAAGCATTTGCAAGTGTTTTGAATTACTAAACTTTGTTTCAATTGAATTTCTTGTAGGTAACCGATGATACACAGTGTGTGCTTCCAGTCAATCCTTCAGAACAACTTGATGGCTATGTGGAGAAGACATTAAATCATTTGAACAAACTGATTGTTGAGCGAGATGAACTTGCAGAGGTGATATTTTTATTCTGTTATAACTTTTTTTGATCAACTCATATCAGATCATTGATTTGTTAATTGTTGAATGTGAGACCATGTGTGCTTGGCCCAAATATTTGTTTGTTCAAGGGCATTAATTTCCTTCTCAAAAATTGCTTTTGAATGTATTGGGACTATGGTACATATGTTGATAAAATATATAATATTTCTATTAATTGATTAGAACCTACCATGGTATTATCAGATAATCAAGCATATTAAAAGGAATAAATATATCTAATTTTGATATCAGTTATACTTTCAGATGAGGCATGTATGTTGAAATTTTTAACAAGGATTTACCCTTTTATTTTTTTTTTTTTTTCTAATTCTTGATGTTGTCTTTTTAAACTTAGGCTGTATTGGAGCTAAAGCAAGAACAGGAATTTTACCAATCACAGATTGAAGGAAAATCTTCACTAACTGCTGTCAGCCCAGAAAAGCACCATCTTGTTGTGGAATTAGCAGATTGTAAAGCCAAAGTGAGAAAACTTCGGCAAGAATTGTAAGTTGACTTTTAAACATTACTTTTACATTATTATTCACTTAAATTGGACAAAGGAATTGTTTCTGGATACTTTTATACCATGTAAACCTATATTCTTTGTATTATTTTTTAAAATATTTAATAAACATTTTTTTCTAGTTAATTTTCTTCGCAATATACTGCCCAAAGACCCACTTTACGTATTTTGAAATTAAACCCATATTAAAATTATCCATCAAAAAAAAAAATTATTTAAAAAATATTTTTGCTTTGAAAATGTTGGAAGCATAAAAAAATTCTTTATTAACTCAATACTTGCACACACATTATTGTCCTTATCTATATTATCATATTCTGGCTGTTACACCCTACAGCCTTCTTCAGGTGCTTATCATTCCAGGTAACCATCAGGGAATTTTTGAACAGAACCCTTTATTTAATCTGTAGTGAGGACTTGCATTCCCTGCTTTGTTAGGTTATAGTAAAGGAAGGAAATTAGAATTCTTATAATGCACTAGAAAGACAGTTTTGGTACAAAAGTATAGTATATCTCTCTCTATCTCTCTCTATCTCTCTATATATATATATATATATATATATATATATATATATACACACACACACATTCTGTTGGATCAGAAAGATATGTTTTCTTAAATGCACTCACAAGAAAAATGTTTCTTCATACAGATAAGCCTAAAACCCATTTCTTTGTAATAATGCATACAAATCATGTGTGTGTGTGCTGTGAATGATATGAATCAATTATATAGGCAATTGTATGTTTAATCAAAAATCAATCATTTAATAAATATCTTGTTGCATGAACACCAAAAACTGTTCATATTTTATTTCATGTATTATTGCACACTCATATTAATTTGTACTGAACTGCTACATGCTATCTGTCCTACTTTATGGCAACAAATGTTGAACAGTCTCCTCAAAGATGGAGAGACTCAAGGTAACAAAAGTGTGGTTCTACAGAAGGATGCTAAGGATACTATGGACTGAACATGTGAGCAACAATGAGGTTTTTGAGAGAATGCAAACAAAGAGGAAATTTATACTTAACATCAGGAAGAGACAGCTGAAATTTCTTGGACATGTAATGAGAAAGGAGGGCTTGGAAAATCTGATACTCACAGGGTGGATAGAGGGAAAGAGGGACAAGGGAAATTAATGTGTGACATATTTAATGGGCTTAAGCAAGTGGATGGCAGAACAGGGTCTGTGAGAAATAACAAAAAGACAAAACTTAATGAAAGCTACAGGAGAGGTGAAGAGCCATGATTGCCTACATTCTGAAAAAAAACACAGCATATAAAAGAACGTTAATTTAACATGTTGTGGACAAATTATATAATCCCAAAGAAAAATAACAAAACCAAGACCAAGATCTCATATCAATTAACCACAATAAATCTACAAGAGAAGATGGTTCTCATTCTGCTGTTCACATCTAGAGATATCTCACCTTGTTCTTACTTAGTACTATTCAGTTATTGCTTGTCCTGTTTCTGCAGAGTCTAAGTCAGTACTACCTGACTCAGGGACTGAACTCAAAATTTCTATGCCAAATGTCAAATTTTCTTAGAATTGCTTGTCCTTTTTGTCTTATTCAGGGACTGAACTCAAAATTTTTATAAGGATACTTATTCTTCTTAGTACTCTTCAGTTATTGCTTGTCCTGTTTCTGCAGAGTCTGTCAGTACTATCTGACTCAGGGACTGAACTCAAAATTTCTATGCCATCAAATTTCTAAGAATTTTTGTCTTATTCTTATTTATGACTCTTCAGTTATTGCTTGTCCTGTTTCTACAGAGTCTAAGTCTGCACTACCTCTCACAGGGATTGAACATATGATATATTATCAAATTCTAATGTTTTGATAACAACATAGATGAGCACAATACTCTAAGTGTAAATAATGTAAATAATAACTCCTCATCTTGGAAATTCAGGCAGAAAATATTTTCTTTATACAATGATTTTAAATTTACAAAAATATAAAATCTATTTATACATGTTGGCTTTTGCAGGTGTTGAAATGAATGTAAAAATGTATTGCTTAAATAAATTTCTCTACTCTTCTGCTTTGCTTACATGTTTCCAAAAATAAAATCATAAGATCTCATGGTGTTTATTCTATTCTCTATCACTTAACTATACTTAAAAGTCCAAGTGTTATGAAATAATGCATAAAAAAGTGATATGAATGTCATGAATGGAATAAAATTTCCATGTAATATCAACTACTTCTTAAGTCAGACGTTTAAGGTACCTTCAATGATTTACCAACTGATGAATCTGATAATCATGAAAAACACCAGTTCCTGTACAATCATGGAAATTAAGCAACATTGAGCCTGGTCAGATGGGTGACTGCTTGAAAATACCAGGTGCTGTAAACTTAGATGTGCAGTTGGTGTAATGGATAATTGCTTGTAATTCTTAATCAGAGAGACGAGTTCCAATTCCTGTTGGGTTTGTTATATTCACTTATGCACAAATAACTTTGGGAAAGGTATAAATCTACCTCTTCTTCCCAAAGCTATATGTTAATTAGTAATACTTGTATCACTAAACAAATATTATATCCAAAAAAAATAGATTCTTACAATCTAAAAATATTTTCTGGTTAAGTCCTAAAAAATGCAACATATCACACAAGAAATTTCCTAATTTGTTTATACAGTAAATTAAACTGTTTTTTTATATATATATATATATATATATATATATATATGCCTTTGTTACAACTTCTCAACCCTTTGCAAGTTATTTAAACTTGCAAAGGGTTGAGAAGCTGTAGAAAACATCAATTGAATTCTCATAAAATATGGTCCTTTGATAGGTGGCAATATATATTTTTGTTTTGTTAGTGTGTGTGTGTATATATATATATATATATATATATATATATATATATATATATATATAAGTTTAATTTACTGTGTAAACAAATTAGGAAATTTCTTGTGTGATATGTTCCATCTTTTAGGACTTACTCAGACTAATATGATGTTTACATTGACATCACTACACATGCACACAAAGATGGAATGCTGAAATCTTAATCTTTTACTTCTTTATTTTTAATGTATTTGGTATATAATCTATATATATTAAATATAATAAAGTATATAATCATTTATATATAAAGGGTGGATCAGTATGAAAAGAGCTTGACACAGTTCTTGGCTGAATTATGATAAAAAATTTTCACTGTATAATTTTTAAGAAATTGAATAATACTTATCACTGTATTGACAAGAGTTTAAAAAATAACTGGTTTGTAATATATGACTTGTGTGAATTTCAATGTGTCAGTAAGTTATTACAAAGTATATCTAAGCATCTACTGGACCATTTCTGTAAGATATTAAGGAGTCAATAAGGAACTATTTCTTTTTAGTACTGCTCGTAAAAGGTCTTAACTTAAGGATTTGGATAAAAAAAAAAAATTAACCCTACAACAAAGCAAAAATAAAAAAAAACTATTTGAGACTTCCCCAATATTAAACTGAAGCATTTACAAAAAGCACACAAAACACAAAAAAGAGTATACTAAAAAAAAATGCAATGATGCAAAGAGTTGGGGGGGGGCAACATGTAATTCATAGGACAAATAAAATAGGAAAATAAAAAACTCTTTTAAAGAATAAATTGGCAAAGGTAAGCAATTTGGATATTTATATTAGTTGAAGAAAGTCTTTCTTTGTAAAGAAATGAAGAAATGGCAAGGTGGTTTGGGTACTTAATTTCCAGGATTTCTATGGTTCGTGATGAGTCAATAGGAAATTGGTCTGGTTGCAATGAAGTGTTCATTAATACTAGTAAAAAACATTTTTTCAACCCTAATACTTGTAGCAATAGTAATTCATATAGAGATATGTAATAAAGTATAGAGAAATAGGCAATCATAAACAGTTATTCTTAGACAACTCGGAATGATGAAAAGACTTTGAAGTAATCAGCATCATAAGTTACTTAAATTGCTCTCGACACACTCTAGCAAGTTAGCTTTTAGTGAGATGAATCAGATGACAGAAAGCATAATTTCTTTACACAGTGGTGAAATGCTCTAACTTGAGGAGACTGAAAGCAAATTGGTTATAGAGGAATTGTTGACAATAAGTTTGTCTTCTGTCCTTGAATGTTTACATGGAAGAAGATATCGCATCATTCTATAGATCCATTAAATATCAAGACAAATTTTATTTACTTTGAATTCAACTCCATTAAATTTCACTAAAAACATTCTCTGAATTTGAATTAACACATTACTTTCACTTTATTA
The DNA here is from genome assembly GCA_903632075.3 of Acanthosepion pharaonis. Lineage (NCBI taxonomy): Eukaryota > Metazoa > Mollusca > Cephalopoda > Sepiida > Sepiidae > Acanthosepion > Acanthosepion pharaonis. The sequence goes on from CAHIKZ030005614.1 coordinate 488,382, forward strand.
GGTTGACAACATCACACGTTTTTCTTTAGATTAAATTTTCTTTTTAAATTAGTAATTTTTGTAATAATCATATTAATGTTTGCATGAATTATTCCCCCCAATTTCATTTTTTGGAATACTTTTTGTCTGAATTTACAAGTAAATCGGTGTGTAATAACGTTACTGTACTCATAGAAAATAACATGTTTTTTTAGGACAATCAGTATTGACTCATGTTTGTGGTGAATAAGCACATAACAAGTTTCATTCTTGGACTTATATAGAATTATCAGTAATCCCTCCCTCTCATATATGAGAAAGAAAATAAATGACAAAGTGTAAAAAATCTTTTCAGGTGACAATTTCATCTTTTAGGACTTCATTCGATTAGAGTGATGTTTACTTTGATGTGCACAAAGAAGAGGGAACAATGAAATTTTAATATTTTTTTTTAAAAATGTGTTTGGGTATATAGTCCTGTTCAAAAGACCAAGGAGGAGTGTGAACCGGATATATATTTCTGTTCTACTCTCATCACATACAAATTTATATAAGAAAGAAGAGAGAAGACTAATACTGTGCTCATATCTAGTATATATTAGGGAGTATATGTGTTTATCTGTGTGGGGTCTAGAATCAAACATCTTTTTCAGTTTCATACTGTATTCTATTATAGCTATATGGTAAAATTGTTTTGTGACAAATGATTAAAACATTAATCCATTGTTAATATAATGCCTATTTGAATTTTCTGATGAATCTTAATTCTTAAGTTAACAATTGAATAAGCTCATGGTGAGTTCTATGACAATAAAATATCTGTAGAAATTCCCCTATGGCATCATTAAATATTTGAGCTTAACAACTTTAACCAAATATTGCTCTAACCCCAGAGTCAAATCTGATCAATGGCAAGCAATAATGTAACACCACTCCCCATGTTGGTCTTCAAGTACCTTCAGACCACTGTGGTTACCATCTAGCTGACTCCTCACTCATTAACATGTGGCTCATTTGTCATTGGTATCATGATGATGAGCAGAGTTACACTAAACTTAGCTGGCGTTTGTCTGTTCATGACCTTTCACTTCTCTGCCACATTGTTTTTTTGATCTCATGAGATGAGAAGATCGCTGATGAAGCAAACTGAAGTGAAGACTGGTTGATGGCTGGTAGACAAAAAAGAATCCTTTGGAATAAAGAATTGACTTTGGCTAAAAATGTAGCAGTGATTTGGTTTATTTATATATATATAATTTGTTGTATACACCAGTTTTAACCCTTCCCACTTACTGTTATAATCAAATGACACTGGGATCTGCTTTTTAGTCTACAGCTTGTTTTAGTAGTAATTTTAATTTCTAAGTTCTGGTCTTCCAGGCCAGCACAACTCTTGGTCAAGAGGTCTCAGCAAACGATGTGGATTCCAGTAGCAGTAATGTGAGGACTCTTCAAGTTGTCTAAACTTCCTACATCTGGCAGGGGTGGGGTTGACCAGGGTCTGGGTTCAGGTGTCTTCCACTCTTAGCATCAAATTTTTTTAATATTCCATATTCTCAAAATGTGTTTACTCCAATGGTTTTCCAAATTTGGGGTTGTCCAGAGGAATCAGGCTGCCCCCTTAACTGCCACTCTCTTCATGTCTCATCTTGCATCATTGCTCCATATAAGTGGTACTAATCTCTCTCTCTCTCTCTCTCTCTCTCTCTCTCTCTCAGCATCTAATCTTAGCCTACTCCAAGGACCACCACATTGTTCAAACTTTCAGAATGTATAGGTAGAAAGTTATTTTTAGTCCTTAATCTTTCTTCATCAACTTGTCTCATGCTGGGATTTCCAAAAATCAGAGACTTGTTCAGAACCTATCCAAATGGGCTCCCCTGTCAGCCATTCTCAAGAATTGTCATGAGTAGGAAAGAAAAATATTCCTAATCACTTTTAGTGATAAAAACAAGATCTTTAGTCTGTTTATACATTTTCTCAGGTCAACAAGACTACACAGCCTTTTTGCCCAAGGTAACTCCAAAATAGTAATTAATTTTTCTTTACCACATGTATCCATAGGAATCCCAATTAATGTCGGATATAAAATTTTCCTTGACTGAATGCCACAGAAATTAAAATAAACAAACCTGTCAGGCTAATCTTTCTTTTTGTAAGGACACTTTTCTTCTGGGTGGTCAATTCAAATCAGATGTTTTTTTTTTTTTCTAGCTTTTTGTTCAGATTTTTAAATGTTATTTTAGTGACCACCTGGGTTTCATTATAGACAATATGTTTTTTCTATTTGACATTTTCAAGGAAGGACAGATAATCTTGGTTTTGCTCAATCTTACTGAATTCTGTCCAGTTGAATTTGAGTTTGAATCTCCTTGAAGTTGTTCAGCAGTTCATTTATGATTTTTTTCAATGCATTTCATTTTTAATTTTCTTTTCAATTCATCTTTCTGCGAATTTCAACAATTATTTCCAGTTAGTAGAATCTTCGCTCTTCCTTTCTTTCTTTCTCTTTTTGTTTGATCAACTGCCTGAGATCCCAGTGTCACATTGCAATAACAATCATAAATATGAATGCTGGTCATTATTTTAAGATGTAGGGGGTACAAATGAAATGATTTGAAACTGAAAACATTTTTCATTTCACTGAAGTATATGCTAAACACTTCTATCTTCTCTTTGTTCTTTTTCTCGCTGAAATTAAGTAGTATCTCTAATGTTTTCCATGTGATCAAAATGGAATAGTTCATTATTTATGGAGTATTAGCAGAGTGTAATGGTTGTGCAGACTAAGGACAAGCAGAATTATAAGATACTTGAAAGGCCTGATTAGAATGTCTTGTGTCTAGAAGGTTCAAATCATTGTTACAATTTTTCCCTGTTACATCTTGTTGAATTGTCAGCAAGATGAAACAAAATACAAGTTTGTGAGATGAGTCATGACAGACAAATCTTTCTCGCTCTGTTTTAATATAGATACAATTTTTTTTATTTCACTCCAAGCAAGGCAATAAAGCCACAAGGGGTTACTGAGTATGAGAGAATATGAGAAAAAATACTATTAAGGAGAGAGAACAATAAAAGAACAGGAATTAAAATGATAGAAGATAATGATTGACATTGCATTTAAATTTTTGAAGATCAAAGTTTACTGGAAAGCAAGTGAAAAGTGTAAGAAAAACTGTTAGCATAGAACTTAGTTACATCTAGCCATTTCAACTGTAAAACGATGAGATCTTGCCACCAATCTTATTACTACATTTAAATGTATAAAGTCTAGGTATCTTACAGGAAAGTTCATCAGAACAATTTCCATGAAAGTATTTATAGAAAAGGTACAGGGAAGCTACATTACAGTGGCAAGAAAGTAACTGAAGCTGAGATGTCAGGGCCAATAACATTACAGATTCTTTTTTGGATTTTGTTAAGAATCTCTAAATATATAGCAGGAGCACCAGACTATATGTGGCAGCAAAGCATGGATAAATGGTAGACTTATAAATATGTAAGATAGTCTGGTGAGAAAAATTATCTAGCAAAATACAGTGAATTGACTTTCCTTGCGTTAGACCAAACAATTGATTCAATATAATCTTTCCGCTTCATGTCAGCGGAAAACATTAGCCTGAGAAGGTGCAAAGAGTCACTCTCTTGGAGGTTAGCATCAGCCATGCTGATGGAAGGCAGAAAGGGTTCTTGCAGACGATGAAGAGAACTGCTGGGGTGAAACATATTTGCTTTATATTATGATATGTACTCTCATATTTTAGTCTGATTTTTCTGTACAAAGTAATTTCTTTCTTGTTTATCTAATATCTTTTCTAATTTTAGCTGTTAGATAACTTCTGAATTTTGGTTTTTACATTTTGAAAAATAATGCATCCAACTCAACTGAAATTGTTATTGCCTCTCCTGTCTGCAACATCTGTTTATTTATAAACACTTTAACCCTTTCAAGGTCTGTGCATTAATTGAAAAATTCTTTTTAGTGTCTAACTTGTCGCTTCTCTGGGTGAAGTCAACCTACTAGTATTAATTATCTTTTGTCTGTTCACAAGTAGTGGTAAGTCTAGTTTGTAGTACTTTTTGGAAGAAAGGTGCGGTTGTTTGCAGTGTTCAAGACAATATTTATTGAAGAAAGCATCAACTTGCCAAACGTTGCATTAGTTTGGTCTTGATAAATTGCTTAACAGCTGATACAGAAGGAGGTATGTTAAACGGGAAGGAAGTCTCTGCAAGTATAATATGAATTCTCTTTGAAGCCAAAGTCATTATTTTTTGTTTTCTTAATACAATACTTTAGTGAAGAGATTGTTTTGTTTTTGTTTTTTACAGATCTATATTAGACTGTATTGTTAGTTATGGTATATTTATATATCAATGACATTCTCTCTCCGGCACTTTTCTCTTTGTCTGTTTCTCTCACTCACATGCACACATACATAATATATGCATACACACACACACACACACACACACACACACACCAAGGTGGGTATTGAAAAGTTCTTTTAATCTGCTTTTCAAAATCTACCAAATGATCAAGCAGATTTTTAAGGGCTTTCTGATTGAGGTGAGAACTTTTTAGCACCTGTGTGCAGGGACAGGTGATGTAATCACTTAATGCATAAATATTCATTATGTTTATATTCAAGAAAATACTTTCTGGCTAACACTGTTGCTATTAAAAAAAAAATTGTGCAAGTATATATATATATATATATATATATATATATATATATATATATATATATATATATATATATATTAATTCTACTTATTTAAATATTAATCCTTTTCAAGTTTATGAATTAATTTCTTGGTGGGTATAGAAAATTGATTAAGAAAAATTCAAAAAATTTTCTTTCAGATAATTTTCATTTTCCCAAGTACTTTCAATCTCATCAGAGACCATCTTCAGGGGTTGCATATATATGGATGTATTATTTAACCCAACATGCTATATATATATATATATATATATATATATATATATATATATATATATATATATGACAAAAGGAAAACCTAGCTGACACATTTCATTCTCTGATGAATTTTGTCACAGTAAATGTAAGGATTTTATTTTACAAATGAGTATTTATAAATAAATGTAAAAATGCTAGTTTTTAAAAAAATTTTAAATGTTCATAAAAAAATTTGGAAAACTAACATTTTTTTACTTTTATTTATAAATACTTGTTTTCAAAATAAAATCCTTACATTTGTTCTATCAGAGGATGAAATGCATCAGTTAACTTTTCCTTTTGACTTTATTCATAGTCCTTTCACAAATATCTTTTTTAGTTATATCTGAAATGTTGTATTTTCTAAATATAATGAGGAGTTATCATTTTCTTGTTGTTTTTGTTATTCCCTTCCAACATTGTTTCATTGGTCAGTTCTCCAGCATTTCTATCTGAGATTTTCTCCTTAGTGCCTTGAACATGAATTTGAATTTAACTACTAGATTGGCAACTAGTTAACATCGTTTTATTATTGAAATAGTTAATTGCAACTAGTCTACCATAGAAAGAAATGGCAACCTACTGCGGGTGAAAAAATCTGCCTTGTCAGTCATGTATCGAAAGATATATGATCGCCTAAGCATGTATCACACATGGCACATAACTGAGTTAATTTTAAACATAATTTCTATTCTTATAGTTTATTCTCTTGTAGTTCTTGCCTCTTTGTGACCTATGATCTTCTAAAATTTAAATGCAATATCAATCTCCATCTATTGTTTTCATGAATCCTGTTCTTTTATTGTTCTTTCTCTTCCCTAAAGTATTCTCATTCTCAATAACCCCGTTGTGTTTTATTGGTATTATCACCTTGTTTGGGTGGGGTCAAATGATTATTCAAAAATAAAAAATTGTCTCTTATCATGAATGATCTTTTCACTCTGTGCCACATTTAACTGAAATGTGAGTTTGGAGAGGGAAAAAAACAAAGATGAAAATAATCTTTGAAAATTTTCTTTCCAAGACTTGAGTGACTCATTATTCAAATCCTAAAATACTGTCTAGAATGTTTCATTGATACAACCTTACAGAATTTTATATAATGAACTGGTAGAATGGAAGACAATGATTTTTGTTTAACTATCAATATTGAAAGATTTTAACCATACTCCTCTCCTAAATCTAATATCTGAGAAATAATTTTTTGGCTGGGGGATTTTGTATCAAAGAACTTAAGGCTGGAGAATATTTGCTCATATTGCTGCTGCTTCTACTACTATTAAACAATTGTGATAGTTAATTTTTAAAAAGAAAGTCTTTTTGAAATATCGCTAATTCAAATTCCAATATTTTATTGGCAGTGTTACCCTCAGATAAGTATATAAAAAATGAAGTATAGAGGTGATATTATCATTTTCAAATTTAACAGAAAATTAAAATAAAAACTTAGTGCTGGAAGAAAGAAAATGCATATGTAATTTAAATATGTTTAGTTAAATATGTCATGGCTTTCTTCTTTTTGTCAATACAGAAACAGGTTTTCTTCATTCTTTACTTTTCCTCTTGTCAGATTTTTAACAAAATTATAATTTTAAATTTAACAAATTTAGTATTCAATTATTTGGTGTTGGAAATATAGTGAGAGAGTAAGTGAAGATTTTTTCATCAAATGGTTGATATTTTTTGTGTGATTCATTTTACATAACAGCTAAGATGAACACAAGTTGGAGTGTTAAGGCATATAATTATTTCTCATCTAAAAAATTTGGATGTAAATTAACATTTAGCACTCTGCATCATTTATAAATATTACTTCCTGTCTATGGAATCCCATCAAAATATAGTATTTTATATATTAGTTCTATATATTTGAAATTGTAGTAGCCTGGCTCTCAATTTCAGTCAAGATTGTTTTGGTGTTGCCATAGTAGGATATGACTACACAAACAAGAAATTCACATTTAACATTGGCAGTAATAACATTTTGCTTGGTGAAAATAGTTACCTACAGAGTGTTAAGGGTTAAAATAGACATCAAAGATATTGAGTAAAGACTTTTTCTTCTGATAGACGTTTATTATTCTGTTCCTTTTTAATTTGCAATGCCAAAAGTGAATTTAATAACAATGTTCAAGAAAGTTATAACACTAAAATATATTTCATTCAGACATATACACACAAACACATCTTTTATACTGAGTATTTATTTATATATTTGTATACCTACAGCTATACAATATAAGATCGGGTTTTCTCTCACTTTTTGTGTGTGTATATATATATATATATATATATATATATATATATATATATGGCTGGCTACTCATTTCTGAGTACACCAGTTTGCCAAGTCAGCTAGCAAATCCCTATTACAGACAGCTGCTCAACTTACAGTGTACAGCTGTGGTTTATACTGCAACTATATTGAACAGACCTTATTTACAGATTTGGGGAGAGAACGCATAATCTAGCATGATTAATTTCTTGAACAAGGCCAGCACACTCGAAGTCTCTGTCACAGTGACTTGTGACTTTGTGCTAGCACAAATATCGATGGCTTTCAAATCGTTGTGTATCCAGTTTCACTCACAAGACTTGGTTTAACCAATGATATGGTTTTGGGGCACTTTTCCAAAGGTACCATTCACTGAGATCACCTCCCCAGGTTGATATAATCAAGAAGTCACCTTCCTGACAAATCGACCATGGTGAGATTCAAATCTAGGACATGGTCAAAAAGCAAACATTTTAATCACTCTCCCATATATATATATATATATATATATATATATATATATATAGTCATCCACAGACAGACTGTTTTGCTGTATCACAGCTCTTCAATGTGGCTAGACGTCCGATTGCTTCAAGCTGGGATCAAAACCTGACTGATTTGACATGAGTCAGATATCTTACACCTAGGTCACCGCACAGCAGTAAGGAAGGGAATTTTAATGTTTTTGTCTATATGAATTATGCCAGTGGCTCAGAGAACTCAATTCATACTTGAAGAGTAATGCTTAATAGCAGTGGGAGCTGCTGTTTTTAAAAAGCCCCTTTCCCTAGAGAGCTCGGCCGGATTTCTGGGAACATATATATAGTCATCCACAGACTGTTTCACACTATCACAGCTCCTCAGTGTGGCTAGACATCCAATGATATATAGGACTAATACAAATATAGAATTTGTCACTTATCTGATTGGTTTTATATTTAGCACTGTGACTCCAGTTATGTAGACAAACCTTTTGTGTATGTTCCATCCACTCATTAGAAGCTATAGAGAGAAAGAAAGAGTGTAGGTGCTAAAAAATACTGAATTTCAGACATCAGGACATACACAACTTGACTTTCATATGTGCAGTGAGGAGGTGTTGTCTGGATGATAGATCACCAGTCATCAGGTTACTTTTCTGATATTGAAAAATATTAGAATATAACTTATTCACATGGTTGTGCTAACATCGCTTTTCAAAGAACGGTAAAACTCATTTTTATTCTTTTTTAAATTCTGAATCTTGTGAATCATGGTTTGTCTTTTTTTTTCTTTTTTTCATTTACTTCTTTGAGTCACTCTGCAACCAGTCAGTCAAATTTGCAGACATGTACTGATGTTTCTTAAATACATTCTTACAGTTTTTGATTGATTTTATGTTACTTAGACAAATTGAAGTCTGAAAGGATTAACTTAATCTGAGCAATGCCCACACCGTTTATACAGACAACTAGTTTCCACTGCTTTTTCTTTTTTCCTGCTAACCACCTATATATTTCCCAGGTTGATTGATTGTTGTTCAATAATCACAAACTATTCAGCATGATTGTCTTTTGAAAGCATTTATAACAACAATTGCTATTTCATGGTTGTGTTGGTAGTGTAACCGTTAGTGGCCCAAAGCAAGAAATTGGCAAGCCATATTCAAATTCCAGTCAAATTTGTTGCATTCACTTTTACACAAATATCCTTAAGAAAGGTATTAATCTAACTCTTCTCCCTCCAGCTATGGTTGTAAGAACTTTTTTTTTGTTTTAGATAATAACTGTTTAGTGATACAAGTATTAGTAATTAACCCATACCAGGGGGAGAAGAGGTGGATTCATATTTTTCCCCAAGGGTGTTTGCACATAAGTGAATATAATGAATCCATCAGGAATTGGAACTCTGCTTTCTGATTAACAATTCTGAGCCATTATCCATTATACCACTTGCACCTGCACTTTCTGGTATTTGCAAGCAGTCAGTCATCTAGGTACTGACCAGGCTCTACGTTACTTTGGTGATCATATGGGAACCAGTGTCTTGACATGATATGGCTGTAAGCCTCCAGTTATAGGTTAAATAGCAGGGCTTACTAGGTTGTCTAGTGATTGTTTGCAATCAGTCTAAACGAAGGGCAACTCTAAATTCAAAACTTTCTAAAAGTTTACTTATTCTATTTCTACTTTTTTTGTTTCTTTTTATAAGAGAATAGACAGATCCCAATTTCTCCCAAATCTTGTTCTGCTGTACATTTACTCAAGCCCACTACGTAGGTTATGTGCTGTTTTCCTCCATCCCTCTTGCCTTCAGTCTCTCTTGTAAGTATCAAATTTTCCATGCCTGCTTTCCTCATGATGTGCTATATAAATTTCAACTATCTATTCCTGATAAGTAAAAGTGTTCCTTTTGTTTACATTTTCTCTAAAACTTTGTCATTGATTACATGTTCAGTCCATGGTATTCTTAGCATTTTTGAGATTGTTCAGTATTCACTGCCATAAAGGAGGACTCATATTACATAACAGCTCAGCTCAGCTTTTCTTTGTTTCTAATGATTTTTTTTTTTTTTTTAATACTTTCTTAGCTTTTGAAAGGAATCTTTCGCTATCCCAATGCACCTTCAGATTTCAGTGTTGCACTTTCTGTCAAAATACTTTCCAGATATTTAAATTTTTGTATTTGTTTAATTATGATACCCCCAATTTGTAATTTTCATGTTCAGTTGTTCCTTTTGCTAACAACCATGGATTTGACTGGAATTCAAATTCAGCTCTCCAATTTCTCAATTCAAGCTGCTATCCATTACTCCATTGATTGAGATAGTATTGCTGATTTCAAGAATATTGACAGCCTTGTGCCAGATCCTCTTCTCTTTGACTGAAGGTCATAAGGTAATATTTAGAACAAATTGTTCGGCTTCATTTCAAGTCTAGGGCCTTCCATCTCCTGTTGGAGGAACCCCTCCCTATATGACTTAGTATCTCTGGCTATACTGGTCATGTGGGGGTCAAGGTATCTGGGTCAGATTATCAGCCATCTTGTCTTTGGCTGCCCTCTACTTCTTTTCCGCTGTTTGGTGTCCATTCTATTTTTCTAATTGTTCACCTCCAAGATGAGAGACATGGCTTACCCATCTACGTTTGCCCTTGTTGATGGTCTCAATAATGTCTTTCAGTCCAGTCTGCTGTCAGATACAGATGTTGCTCTTCCTGTCATGTAAGGTGATGCCGAGCATGATACTCTCCATTTTATGTTGGGCCACTGCAAGAGTCTCTGCAGTGGTGGTGTTGAGCATCCATGTCTCACTTCCATAAGTCATCACCGACAGAACATATTCATTATTTATAACTAATAACAAATGAAAATTTGTATATATCTTAGGAAAATCAATGATCAAATAGAAAAAAAAAAATTTTCATGTGATGCATTGTGTCCTTAAGGGCTTTGTTGGACTAAAGTGATGTTTACATTGAATTATTTACACATGTACGTGAAGGGGAGAGGCCGAAATTAAAAAAAATTTTTAATTTAAAATTTGAGTGTCCCTGACCTTCATGCACACATGTATAATCACATTAACATAAACATCACTTTAGTCCGATGAAGGCCTAAAGGACAAAATATGTCACATGTAATATTTTTCCCCCTTTGTTATAGATTTTTCTAAAATTGTTCTTGTGTGTGTATATATATATATATATATATATATATATATATATATATATATATATATATATATATATATATAAAATCATTTTCTTGTATACATCTTAGGCTTACAGTCACATCATATTGAAACACCAGTTTCTGTACAACTGCCAAAGTTAAGCAAGATCGAGCCTGGTCAGTACCTAGATAGGTGTGTGCTTGGAAATGTCAAGTGTTGTAAACTTGGATATGTAAATTGTGTAATGGATAACCGTTTGGAATTGTAAATTGGTGAGCTGAGTTCCAATTTTAGTTAGTTATGTGCAAATACCATTAGGAAAGATATGAATCCACCAATTCTCTCCCCAGCTATGAATTAATTAGTAGGACTTGTATCAGTAAATTCTTATCTGCAGAAAAATTCCGGCAATCTAAAAAATATTTCCTGGCTTTAAATAACTTGCAAAAGATTATGCCATAAAAAAAAAAACTATCAATCATATGTATCTCATATAACATCAAATTCAAGGCCTTCTCGCTCCTGTTGAAGGCCACCCCCCTCCCTTGTTGACTACCACCGCTTTCTGTCTCTGGTCATGCTGGGCCACGTGGGCCAAACTATCAAGTCATGCCATCTTGCCTTTGGCCATCCTCTAGTTCTTTTCCACTGGCTTTATGTCCACTCTGTTATGCAATAGTCTACCTGTTGTCTCCAAGACAAGATGGAATCCCAGCTTAATAAATAATAATAATGATGATGATGATAAAAATCTAATTTCTTTTTCTCACATATGCAGTTTAGTAGTTGAAATATTGACAAAAAGATGTTGGCGTTATTGTTACAGGTTTGTAATATAAATATATCTAAAATAAGAGATGTGTACTTATGCACGCTTATCTATATAATTTCTGACTAACTTAAAATAGATTTTTTTACATAAATATACTGAAATCTGGTCTTTCAAAGTTTAACAAAAGCAAAGAAAATGATTTGGGTTATTTCTCCTCTTCTATTCATTTATAATAGAAACACAAAAATACATTTCACATCACAAGTACATGCATTTCAATTCAAATATTTTAAAATTCAAACTGAAGGCATGACTTTCTTGGCCTTCTTATAAAGCAAAAATTGCAGCATCTGATAATTGATATCAGAATTTTTAGATGTGGCATTGTTATATGACTTTCTATTCAGGCCAGCATGATCATCTTGGCTGTTATAATTGTTTTGACTGTTGTTGTATTGTCTTCTTCAGGTATCTCTCACACTTGGTAGCATTATCAGAATTTTGAACCTTTTATTCAATCCATGGGGATAGATTGCTCTAATTCTGCTTTCAATGTTTCAAGAATATCACCTATCAGTTAATTTTGGGTATTTTGGCATAAAATTCTACTGAACTAGGGTATGACTTTTCTGCACTACTCAACCTAGGGATTAAATTTAAAACTACCAAGAAACAAGGTATGCCTTGATCCACTGAGCCATATTAGAAAATCTATTGATATAATTTTGGGAGTATAGCAAGCATGCGGGTTTGAATAGAAAGACATGTAATAATGTAGCTTCCAGGTTTTAATTATATATTTTAATTTTAAACTTAGTTTTGTTGTTTTTGTGCAAAAAGAATTAAAACAACTTCAGTAGCCATTATCAAGTCAGCCTTGCCAATGTTCCTATAAAAAAAAAATGTCAAAAGGACAATTATTCTCTTGACACCACTATTATTGTATATACTCTTGACTCCTGTGGCAATGTTTATTGTTTTAAAAAGTGATGATTGGAATTTTAATAAAACCCGAACATTTGAAAGTGAATTTATACATTTTCTTTATTCTTGAGAATTAACAACAAAGATGTTAAACACTATTAGATTGAATAAAAAAAATTATTGTTTTCATAGTTATTTATAAAATGGTAAATAATAAATATGGCATTGTACTTATATCGGATATTTTTATAATCTTGTAAATAAACACTGTCGAGGGAGTCAACAGTGTATACAGTAATGGGAATAACTGTCCTTTTGACACACAATTTTTTTTTGGCAGACACAAAGGCTAGACATTGCTTCAAGCATAAGGTTTTTTTCCATGTCCTTTGATATATTGTTCCAACCTTACAAAAAAATAATGAATACAAAATCACAAGTTACTGTATTTGCACTCAGCCGCAAATGCAAAAGATTAAGATCTGTGTGCTTGTATTACATCTAGAATATACATTGGTATATTTATACAAACACACACATATATATATATATATATATATATATATATATATATATATATATATGTGTGTGTGCCTTATTGGTGAAAAAACATGTCTTAACAACATACTACATTAGAAACTATTTCCTATTGTTGTAGTAGTTATTGATTATTTATTTTTTTTATGCCTGACTAATAATACATTTCAGATTAGCACCAATTAAAGTGCCTTGGTCATTTTGTTGCCTGAAGTCCAATAGAAAATGCACTACCTGCCTTTTAGGGACAATACAAAGGAATCTGTTTGCCACAGAATGTCCAACCAGCCATTATATTTCTAATCAGCTTTCATATCAGCCAGTAGTGCTTACTTCCTAACAAAAATCATACCTGAAACTTCCAATGACATTAATAGCTTGATCAAAAGGTGAGAAAAACCTGTTATGCTGTTGAATTGCTATTAATAGATTAATAGTGCCTCTATGCATACCTGCAATATAAAAGTGAACACTGAGGCCAGCACTGAAAGGCGACAGTCTGTTTCAACTTTGAACACAATCTTCAGGCCTGAAGATTGTGTTCAAGCTTGAAACACTGTTGCCACTAGGTGTTGAAATCAGTATCCACTTTTATATTTACATATGCTCTCCCTGGTATTGAGCAATTTTACCCATAAATAGAGCATGCCTTAAAACTATATCTTTATCATCATGCATATATATATATATATATATATATATATATATATATATATATATATATATATATTTGGTTGGATAGATGTGAGTTTGTGACCCTGGGTTTTAAAGTTTGTCTGACGATCGCTAAAGCGTGAAACCCAGGGTCACAAACTCGCATCTATCCAACCAAATATGTTAGCTCTATCTCTGATATTGAGCACTTTCTAATAAGTACCACGCATATAATATATAAATAATTATACATACTTATATTTATTTATATTTATATACACTTTTCACACATATATATATATATATATATATATATATATATATATATATATACACACACACACACACACAGAGGGTGCGATGGGTAAATTGTTGCCATTTTATATTTTTAATTTCATGTATGTACATGTTTTTTGATGTTGTTGACTGCATAGTATATTAGGGTCAGTTGGGCATCATCTGTGAGAAAAAGAGCACCATGATGGAATTTTCTCTGCCAGAAATTTAGAAACAGCATGCCTCCATTCATATTCCCACAGGGCCTCACTCAACATGGAGGCCTATATCAAGCACCTTGAAGATAGTGCTGCCTTGGGCCAGGAGGGTGGCTGCTGGAAGACCCTATGTTTGGCAACAGGATTCTGCACCATGCCATACAAGCAGAAGAATCTAGTCATGGCTGTTAGACAATTTCTGTAACCACATCACTCCTTACATCTGGCCACTTAACTCCCCAGACTGCAATCCCCTTGATTATTATTTGTGGGGCTTAGTTGAGCGGGATAACAACAAAACTCCTTGTAACAACAAAGATGAACTGAAGGCAAGAATTATGGCAGCATTTACCAACTTAAACAAGGAGACCATCCAGTTACAGGAGATTCTGAAGTCATATGGAAGTTGTTGTTGAAACCAATGGTGATTTTATTGAATAAATTTACTCTTTAGTATTTCAAAATATTTTGTGTAATTTTGGTAAATATATCTGTTAAAAATAACACTGACATTTCATTCTATTTTTGCATAATTTATATGACAATTTATCCATCGCCCCCCCCTCTGTTTGTGTGTGTATATATGTGTATATATATATATATATATATATATACTTTTTTTTTTTTTCACAAATCACTGTCATCAGCATCATGATGACAGTTTAACATTGCTGGCCATATTGAAATAAATATGATATTGCTCTAAAAAGTTCTCACACCCTTATTCACTTAACTGAGCAAACATTTTTCAGACTTTTGAAAGTTGGGCTGGGAACTTTGCAAACCCCCCACCCCACCCCAGAGAAGGTCCTAAGTTGTCTGAATCTCTTGAATGAAGCATTTTCATTATTAATTTTGACCAAGGTTATTTTTCATATTATCATGTTCTACAATTGTTGCTGTTTGCTTAATGATTGTAAGAAGCAACAATATGAAAGATAAACTAGTTAAAAATAATTCATACAGCTTAGCATTTATGATTATTATAAGTACAACTTGTTAATAAATAAAAATGGCAGGGAGACAAATAAGAATGTAACTTAATTTCCTGGTTTGTCTCCATGGCTAAATCAGTAAAGGTAATATTAACAGTTTCACTATAAAGAAACCTTTGAAATTCATTGATTTAGCAACCAGTGCTGCTTTTGATTGAAATTTATAAAATCTTTCTCTTTTCAGGAAAATAGGTTTCTCAAATCTAGCAGCTGTTATCACTCTTTCTAACATTGATGAGAAGGAGTTTCCTTCCTAACTTTTTATTTGAAATAGTGTGGAATAGCAACATCTTGATTATGTCATTATTTTCTTTTTGAGTTACATGTGATATCCATTTTAGTTGTTGCTACTGTTGAAAGTCCTCAAATGATGTGGTTTCTCTTACTTGGTACAGTGCTTTGTTTATGAATCTATAGCACCAGTCCACAAGGTTCAAAGCAGAGTGTTCTTTGCCAAAACCCATTGACTTCACCCACTCAATGCTATTTTTAATCTTAGAAAGCAGTTGTATGCAGCTGATGGTTTAGATATTTCTGAATGGGTTTGATGTCATGGATGACATCCATATGAATGTTTCAATTTGATGAGGCTATTTAAGAACATGACATGAGTTGTCAGGTTTGTTTTAAGGGATCATCTATGTCAAAGGTCAATGATACAGAATGCAAATTTAAACCTAAGTGAATTTTTATTCCTTATTCTCAAGAGTTGCTGCTTATGGTTATTGAATACAAAAATATTCTAAGGATTTTGATAAAACCAACAATAAATAAAATACTCAAAACTAATAACTCAACTGTTAAGCAAATAGACTTTCTTTTAAAGAAAATGTCATAAAGGCAATGTGGTGGCAGTCTCAAAATTGTACTTTGTAGCCTGAATAGAAGGCAATAATTTTAATACTAAAGGAATTTATTTTTTGGAATATTAGAGATTTGGCAAATACTTAATTAAGACGTCCTTTACTTTGATTTTTAAAAATAACAGATTTTCCTAATTTCTGAGATGTTTAAATGCCAATATTCTTGTATGATTTCAAACTGTTGTTCTGATCTTGGTTGATGTTATTATAGACACGTTTCAATCAAGTACCATCCCTGGTCATCAGTGGGTGTTCAATAATTGGCTGATATATTTTGTGTCTGTAATAACATCTATATCAATTAAAATGAGAAGAATAGTTTGAAATAATAAAAAATATATTGACAATTACTATTCTCAAATGAAATACTAAATTATGAAAAGCAGTATGAACCTGCCATTATAACCACATATCTAAAAAAAAAAAAAAAAAAACACACACACACATCTGACATTGAATATAAAAGGCTTAAAAATACTCTACTAATGTCCTTCAGCATAACTGTCTCATAATAATAGTGCATTTAATATAGCTTCTTTTTCATTAAGTACAATGCTACACAGCTCTATGTTGCTTGTGCTTAGTGTTCTTTTTAAAATTCTTTCATCTTGCTACTTTATATTAATGTATGTTGATGTGCTTTCAAGGATACTTTGATGTTTGTTGAAAAGCACATTTCATCCATGTAGATGAGTGTTTTATCAAGACCTGATCCGATTGTGAAATTATCAGATGATTGACACATTGTTCAATTGCAGTTTATCAATCTGTTTTAGATGCATCTGGGAATGTATGACTTTCCAGAATTACTGACCCCCGGTAATGTGAAGACTGTTAATTTTCAGATTAATTTTGTGACAAATCTCAAAGGTCTCTTTCATAAATCTATCTCCATGAAAACAGTGATGTTCCAGCCAGTCTTTGAATATGTTAAGAGAGGTCTGAATGTCCCAATAATTGTTAGTATGTAATAAAAAGTATTGTTTCTTTTCTCTAAACTGTTCCCAGATTGGAATAATGGATATAGGAATTTCACGTCATAGTGGATAAAGGAACTTTCGTAACTTTTGGTGGTATAGTCACTATAGGAGTTGGTTATACATGTGTTACAGTCATTTAGTGGCCATGAGTTCAATCCTTGGATCTGGTAGTGATTCACCAAATCAACAGGAAGAAACAATAACTAACATCACATGTGTAAAATATTCCATATCATCCAATCAATGCACACCTGATGATGACCAGAGTATACTTGATCAAAATGTATCTATAATAACATCTATATCAAGCAAGATGACAACAATAATTCAAAATAATACAAGAATGAAGAAATTTTCCTTTAGGAAAATGTTAACTTGCATCAATAATTTGATATTGCGAATAGAAAATCTTAACTCACTTCATTCTTACAAATTTTGCCCACAAAATAAGTTTTTAAAGAATTTGCTCATAACTTTAATTTGTAGATGGTTAAATCATTTAAATGCCTTAGATGAAGCATTTTTAATTATTTTTATTAAGATTTCTTTTTATTTCACTTTATTTTTAGAGGTTTATAATTGAAACATTCAAGTCACACACACACACACACATATATATATATATATATATATATATAGTTTTAAGGTTTGGTATATGTAAGGGTTAAAGTGGTGAATATCAATATCAAGGATAGAGCATATGTAAATATAAAAGTGGACATTGAAATCGGCACCTAGAGGTGACAGTCTGTTTCATACTAAAAATCATCAGGCCTGAAACAGTTGCCTCTGGGTGTTGATTTTTTTTTTATATTTACATACACTCTATCTCTGATATTGAGCACTTTAACCTATAAATATAGCAAACCTTAAAACTATATTTTATCTTGTGTGTGTATATATATATATATATATATATATATATATATATATATATATAAAATAATAGAGATTTATAATTCAGAGTTCTTAGCTTTTATTTTTATTTTTAAAAATACAGTGCTCAATATGATCCATAGAGCTTAATATTATCATATTTTTAAAAAAATATGATTCCATCGCGATACAACATGTTATGTTTCAAAACAGAAAACTCCAAATCTAGATTAATTTTAAAAAATAAACTCTGGATTGTAGATTTAATTTTAAAAATTTATTTAGATTTAGAGTTTTTCATTTTGAAACATAGGATGTTCTGTGTCACGATGGAATCATATTTAAAAAAAAAAAAATAATTATATATATAAGATATAAACTTTTCCTCTGTCTTTTCTACAAATACTTTCATGATAATTGCTCGATGAGCTGCTTTCACTGGTTCCCAGACTCCATGAATTCAAGCGCCCTACGAGGCTGGCATCGCACTCCCACCTTTACACTATAGAAACTTTTAAATGTAGCCGTCTTTTCTACTCCAATAGCTTCATACCTTGCACCTCTCACCTGTGGAACACCCTTCCCAATTACTGTTTCCCTGAAAGCTATAATCTCCAACTATTCAAATGTAATGTCAATCAACACCTCCAGTTACCTTGATCTACCCACTATCCTTCTCCTCATCCTTTCTTCTATCACTCCTATCTGCTCTCGCTCCAAATCTTCCAACCCCTGCATCCTAGTAGCTTCATGCCTTGCTCGGGGCGTAATGCTTAAAAAAAAAAAAAAAAAGCTAAATAAAATCTAATTGCACAACTTATTTTGTTTTAAAAATATAGTATTATTGGATATAGTCATATTTGGTTATTATGTGCCTTGTAGATAAAAACAATCTTTAAAACTATTTTTTGTATTTCTAATTTCATGCTGTTTATTTAAACAATTGAAGAATGTATCACTTCAGGTGGGTGAATTGGTTATGGAATTTGTCTAGTGATTCTAGGTTAGTCATACGATTTCTGATAACCTTGAAATCGGTCATCTGGAACTGGGCTGGAGACCACATTTTTCTGTCTGCTTAAGTATGTACTAATTATCAGTAGTTCTTCGAGCAGATGCAGTATATTCTCATACTGTCATGGTTGAAGAAACAA
>CAHIKZ030005614.1:512500-597500 GCA_903632075.3 Acanthosepion pharaonis
TGTTTTCATGTGCCACCTATGTCTATCCAGAATTCACATATTCCTAATATGCCCCTGATACTGTTGCCCAATAGAAACACACAGCAGTTGCCCAACTCTTAGGTAATGTCCCACTCCATCTGGTCACAATAATTATTTGTCCGTTGGTGTTAAATCTTGTTTGTATACCAAGGCTGCCACCGATACACTACCCAATGTCATTCCTACTCATCTGACAGATTTACATTTTTTTTTTCCAAGTGAGTGAAGATAAAAGCATCAACTGTACTACTATCTTTAACTTTTTGGGTATTTCCGTTTGAGTTAATACAAATAGTAGAAGTGCTCTCACACACACACACACACATATATATATATATATATATATATATATATTTATTAAAGACATTTTTTTTTTATGTTTAACGTTGTTATTTATAGATACAAGCAAATGCTCTGTTTATGATAAACAGTATTAAATAACATTTACCGGCCTGAATAATACTGTTTATCATAAACAGAGCATTTGCTTAAATACTTGTATCTATAAATAACAACGTTAAACATAAAAAAAAAAAAATAAAAAGTCTTTAATAAATAAATTGTCGGACCTTGTCCATTTCTTAAAATATATCATTTTCTCCCTACTGAATGTGTAAATTTTTCTATATGTATTTGGAGTAATAGAAACAAGAAAAATTGAATAAAAAGCTTAATCACATTGCCTTGTCAGTCATCTTTAATGAAACTGTGTGTGTATATATATATATATATATATATATATATATAATTTTAAAGGATTTCTTATCAGACAACATTTCCTATTACTATAAACATTATTTTTTGATACACGTGTTGGAGTTGCTATCACTTTTATTATTTTTTTAACATTGAAATCAATATTGTTTTTATTAAACCATTTTCCCTTCACATCCCCATAAACTGTGCCTCTTGCCTCTTTAACCCACTACATTGAGTGGTTCTTGGGCCTTGTACAGGGTGGATATTGTAAAAAAAAAAAAAAAACATCAAGCTTTCAATAAAATATTTTTTAAAACCCTTTTGCAGGTTATTCAAAGCCAGAAAATATTTTTAGATTGTAAGAATTAAAAAAATTTTTTTTTTTTTTTATAAAGACAATAATGGTTTAGTCAGACAAGTCTTACTAATTAACTTCTGGGCGGGGAGTGGATTCATACCATTTCCAAGGGTATTTACGTGTAAGTGAATATAGAAAACCCAATGGGAATTGGAAGTCTGTTTTTCGATTAACAATTCTGAGCCATTATCCATTACACCACCTGCACATCCAAGCTTACAGCACCTTGTATTCCCAAATGGTCACTTATATAGGTACTGACCAGGCTTGACATTGCATGGGAACTAGTACTTCAATGTGATATGGCTATAAGCCTCAACTTTTAAAATACAATTACCAAAACAATGTTCTGAGATGTATTAGTAGGAATTGTAATTGAAACAGTTGAGACAATAATAATATTTTAGCTATAATTCTAAATTCTAAAATTGTCATGTTTCATCTTTTTTTAATAACAAATGAATAGAACATTTTAGTTAATGTTTTTCTTTGATAGAAATGCAGAACAATTAGAATATTTAAGAAAGATTTCTTGAATGTAGTACAATACAACTAAAAATGTAATTTATTTTTGCTATTGAAAGCAGACAATTAGTTCAGAGTTACAAAAAAAAAGCAGACAATTGTTGTTTATTGAATGCATGAGAAATTGTTTTGGTAACAATCATTCAAATGGAACCTGCTCGAGCCTTGAATGTTCACTTGATATGATTGCATCTCTACTCTAGGTTTCACTGTTCTTTGTAGACTATCATTATTCTTAGAAAAATGGAAGTTTTTTTTTTCTTTTTTTTTTTCAAATCAATATTTGCTCTTTGTTATTTTTATTTGTTGTGTTATTAAATTGGTCTGAAAAAAACTGCTTTCTATTCAATATAGACAATGCAGTTCCTGTTGTTCTGGTTAATACAAAGAATTTAAATGTTTACAATTTTTCCAAATCCAATAATGTCAATAATTATCAAAAAGCCATCAATTCTAATTTCTTTAAAACTCATAAATTATTACTGCATATTTTCTCTACTTTAGAATATAGTGAGTATTTTTTTTTAAATGCTTATATTAAAAAAGATTTTTAATTATTTTACTATTTATATATATGAGAACGTTTTCAAGTCCTGTTTTAAATATGCAGTTGTGAAAGGTATCAATTGGTGGTGAAATTTAGGCACAATTAGTTACCTTACTGTATTTAAAACGGTTTATATTGTGTCATATTTTCAGAGTTTATTTATTGATATTTGCCTTACTTTGCCAACTAAATAGAGCTTAACATTCCTAGAATATCTAGGGCACAATGATTTCACTAAACTTTACAAATGATTTATTGTGCTCTTATGCTTTTTAGTAGATCAGTCAATCATATGTTCCTAAATGCTAGTGAAATAGTAAGCACTCATTAAATGAGCAAATGTTTGAGATGAACTAAATTTACTATTGGATTTTTTGTTGTTTTGATTACTCATGAAAAGATGAGACATGGATCAATGTCCATAGCCTGACACAGTTATTAGCATAATTTTGATCTTAGAATTTTTTATTGCAAAATTCATTATCTATGTAATTAATGAAGTGTTGACAAAGAAGGCGATTATATTGAAAAATAAACACGTTATCCATCATTAAGCTACAGACTTATCAATGTCTCTATTTTATTTCTCCAAGGTTTTATAGTTTTAAGTATTTTACTTAGATGTTAGTAGACATTACTTTTTAGTTCTATTTCTTCAAAGTCTTGCTATAGGTCATTAAGCACAATGTTTTCAACTACAAGACCTCAAAGAAATGTTACTCAATATTTTTAAGTAGAATGCTTTAAACTATAACAATAATTTGTGTATACATATATAAAATGCTTATGTTTTGATAAAGTAGTGCTAAATATTATATAAAAATTTTAAACTCTTGGCATATAAAATATTACTGAATTTTGGGAGATTTTTTTTTTTTCTTCCAAGTGTATCTTATACCAGGGGATGCCAAAGATTTCTTAGCCCAAACAAGCCCCTCTTAAAAAAACAAAAACATTCTTATCTTTGGTCAGATTTTTTAAGTGGGTCAAGCCAAAAACTTTTCTTCTCTTTATCATACAGCAGGAAATATAATATTTATCTTTTTTTTCTGTAAAGAAAAGAAAAATAATAAAAATAGTAAATGTCCAGTATTTAAATAAAAAATTAAGTCATTCTTTACATCTATTTCTTCATATAATATTTTATTAGATTTAACTTACTTCAGAAATCTCATGCATATATTACAAAGTGCTATAGGTGTTCATGCACAGTAGGTAACTGAATTGGTTAAGCATCTCCCATCACAGAGCCTGCTTTCAGACAAGTAGTATGGCTTTCACTTCTCAACTGCTGATGGACTAATGATTATTGCTGAAAGAGTCTATCAAGCTTTAGATAAGACTGTTGGTCTTCTTCATAAATTGAAAGGCTATGGTATTTCTGGAAATATTGGAATATTCTTGAACTGATTCTGTCTGTCTTATCAAATCATGAAATGAAAATTGTCCTGAACAGCCACTCGTCTAGGCCTTTTTGCCTCAGCAATATTATTGGTCCTGACTGGGTGTCTCAGCTTCAGTCACTTTTCTCACTACCATAATATAGCTTCCCTGTGCCTTTTCTATAAATACTTTCATGGTAATTGTTCAGATGAACTCTTCACTATGGTACCTAGACTTTAGGAATCTAAGCGCAATACTAGATTGGCAGCAAGGTTCTACAATTGAATTGGTTAGATGTAACCGTAAGTTCTATGCTAACAGTTCCTTTTCTTGCCCTTCTTGTTTGTGAAACTCTCTTTCGGCTCCATCTTCAAAAATTTAAATGCAATGTCAATCATTATCTACTGCCCTCTTGATTCCTCCTCTTTTATTCTTCTTGCTCCTTAATAATTTTCTCTTTTTTCTTATTCTTTCACACTCAGTAACCCCTTCTGTCTTAGTGGCTTGCATGAGGTGAAATGATTAAAAAAAAACATACATTATAAAGCACAGTAGGTGTTTATGCCCATAATTTCAGTAGTTTCAGAATGATGGAAAATATAAACTTAATGTAAATTATTGTTGAATAGATTAACAATTTAAAACAAGATCTGGGATATCAGAAACATGCAGATTTAATTTATGCAAAAATCTGTTCATTTTAATCTCATCCAAATCTTTTAGAAATCCTTAATCATTACTAATTACTTGTGGTTACTTATAACAAAAGACTGGCTGCCATTCAGAATTGTTTAGAATTAAGTTTGTCATTGTTTATTTTTTTTTCTTTTCATTTTCATCTCTTTTAACCTTTTTTTTCTCTGCATCTTTCTTTCTTGTCTTTGCCTTTCATTTATTTAAAGCTTGCTTATACAGAAGAACTCACTTCTTTAAATATCTAATTTAGCCTCTTCCAATCCATTGACAAATAAATTCCAGTCAACAGCATTCTGTCAGGTTATTTTTAATCTTAACTTTTTGAAAAATAATAGATAATATATTATCAATGAAAAATTTAAAAAAAAACATTTGAAATAAAATTCAGAAAGCAAAAAAAAAATATTAGTTATTTTTCTTTTGTGAAAAGCACAAACTTGCAGCATTTAGTTTTATTGTCTATTGAAATCATTGGTATACTTGTTTTGTGTGTATAGTTTTAAAATTCCTCTCTGCTTTTACTTCTTACTTGATTGCTGAGTATCCAAGCTCCAGTAAACTAGGTTTTTATCTTTTATATTACACACTAATAACTGACCCATTTATATTGCTTTATTATGAAAACAAAGAGCAAATATTTTTATACAAATCTTGTATCCAACCAGTACACTTAACCTCACACACATGTTCATCAATATGTGTGTGTTAAACTGGGTAAAGTGAGTATTACAATATGCACTCACATATGCATAAAACTAGTGTTTGTAAATATAAACAGGTTTACTGAATATATTTCCTCTCTTATTCAGTACTAGCAGGATGGCCCGGCATTGTCCATGCTTGATTCAAAAATCGAACGACTCGTACAGAAATCGCTATCACTTGACTTAAAATATTTTTGCCCTTCCTTGTCTTTAAAGGAGTGCCTTTTGCCGTGCTGATGTTGCTACATGCCTTACTTCTTGCCTATCTCACACTGCAAATTTTTTCTATACTAAACATTAAATCTGTTATGTAAAAAGAACTAAACAAAATAAATACAAAACGATCAGCTTTAAAAAAAGGACTCATAACTGGAAAAACCAAATGAAAAAAGAATGTTAACAACAAATACTTTTTCACACCCAACCCAATTCTGCGGAATCAGAATCAACGTTGAGTTTAAGCAAGGGAATGAGCCAATTGGAGTAAAGTGCCATGCAGATTTAAATTTTTCCCACTTGTGACGAATGCAGCTATCAATTTTTTTTGCATGCTAGTTAACATTCGTGTCAGTCAGCTGTTGGCTCTCACGGTGGCCAATAGAATCTTCCTGCCTATTCGTGGCAGCCAGCAAAAGGCACTCACTCTGGCCAGTAGAAAATGGCCACAAACTACATGAAAAGTGCCATAGAAGCATGAAAAAATCAATTATTTCCACTATTGATGGGAGTTGGGAAATGCAAAGTCAGTCTTGGCCTTCCCGCTAACTTGGAGCATGTGCATGTAAATTTTGGTGCAAATCCGTCTAATTGCAGCCATGCATTTGTTACACACACACACACACACACACACACACACACACACACACACACATCCTGCCTTTTATAGATAGAGATAATGGTGAATTCTAAATTTTCTTTTAAAATTGCTTCGGATTTCTTGGTTGTATTTGTAAAATATATGAACTTTGTCAATACATGATTTTTTTTTTTTTTTATCTCGGCCCAATAGTTAAAAAGAGGATTCTGTTTTGGACTCTTCAGAAACATATTTCTCTAGTTCTAATGCAATTATTGCTGTTACAAATAATTGGGAACAGGCTAATATTTTCTATCAGATCAACCAGCATGAAAGAAATGTCAGTATTATAGAACATAATAATAAATATATGTCTTCTGTTTTTTCTTCTATGTACCATGTCCCTTCAGGGTGTGGATGATCATGGCACTCCACAACTCCCTATCTCTCAGAGCCCCTAGCAGCATTTCTTCTTTTGTCCCATTCCATCATCCATTCACACAGTCTTGTCCAGTAGGTGGTCAACTGCCTTCCCCACATGACATGCTGAAGATGGAATATTTGAATTAAAAAACAAGTCCGTCGCAGGAGTCACTATAAAAGTATTTTGATATGCAAATTACTGAACATCGTCTTCCAGCTGTCGACAAATGGAAAAAATGCTCAGCTGATAAAAGCTGTTGGTGTTCTTGAAGCAGGGAAGCAAAATTCGGATATTTTGGCTACCGCGTTTGTTGGAGAATGAGTTATTTTTCTGACTGGTTGTGTGCATTTCATTTGTGAGATAGTACCTATGAATCGAGTTTTTGGCATTTCTTTCTGCCCTCCGATATTCGAGTCTGAACTTAGTGATTTATTCTCTGTGACGTGGAAATAATCTGCGACAAACATTTCCTTTGTAATCCCAGATCGCTTACTTGTCCATCCATGAAATTCTCAGTATCCATCTGTAGAAAAACATTTGTGTTGCCTCCAGTTTCCTATTCATCTATGCTGAAATTGTCCAGCATTCACTGCTATACAAGAGGATTGATATCACAGCATTTCAGCACTCTTTGTTCCTAAAGAAATTTTCCCGTTTCTTAGCACTTTGTTTAGCTTTCGAAAGGATCTTTTGGTAATCTGATGCCTGTTCAGATTTTTCAGTGTTGCATTTTGCATCCTCTGTTAAAACACTTCCCAGATATTCAAATTTCTGTACTTGTTTTGATGTTGAATTCATAGTTCACATTGTGGGCTTTTTTCTTTCTGACAACCATACTTTCTATCTTCTTACAGTTGATGGCTAATCATTTTTTTCTTGTTTTCCTTTGCTACTCTGTCTAGGGGGTTCTCTAGTTTCAGTGTCATCTGTGTGTCTTATATTGTTAAGATTGTGCCCACCTGATAAATCCTGGTAGGGTCTCCAGCTTGCTTAGTATAGCCTCACTGTAGAGGTTGAACAGATCTGGAAAGAAGACACATTCTTGTCTTATACCCTTTTCTATTTTTGTGTAATTCATTACCTATCCTTGTGTAGGCAGTTTGCTCCCAGTATAAGTTCTAGATTATTCTAACAGCCTTTCCAAGTAAATTAAGCTTACCTAGCAGTTCAAATAGATTCTTGTGCTGTACCTTGTTAAATGCTTTTACATAATCTATAAAACTGGGTACATTGGGCTATTGGATGCCTTGGTTACACCAGTCTGACTGTATTGTCAGTTTGGCTGTTGAGATCATGTAGATCTTTGTCTATTCTGCCATTGGGGTCTTCAGGGGTTGATTGTGTTCAGTCTGGACCTTCCTCTTTGAATTTACTACCATAGTTGACCCTAAAGGTTTTGGAACTTCAGATATATTCACTGTTGGGATCACTGGGACAAGTAAGCCCTCTACCATGCCAAGGAACAACCATATATATTTTACACTGGATGTTGAAATGAACAGTTCATTATCAAACATACCACTTTGACTTATTATTAGATTAATTCATAAACCAGTGTTTTAATTCACTAATCTGTTGTCCCAAGCAACGATCCCAATGCTAATTAGGAACAAGACAAGATATCCCTGGTCAGCTGGACAAGAACAGTACAACCCATAGATTAAATAAAGGGTTGTTTGATATTCAATGATGGTTACTTGGGTCGACAAGCACCTAATGAAGGCTGGAGGGTCCAACAGCCAAAACATTTTGGTAACAACAAAAATAAGGACAATAGTAAATAATGATAATTCCTCCTCATAATTCACATAGATATTTAAACAAAACCAATGGAATAATTTACCAAAATCTCTGGTGTGTTTAGCTTGAAATGGGTACTATTAAGAAGAATTGTAATTACTACAACATCACAATGATTTTAAAATTTAATTTAATTAGGTCTGGGTTTGATGTGTGCATATATATATATATATATATATATATATATATATATATATATATAATTATTTTTATAAAAAAAAAAAAAAAAATTATAACATAAGTATGTTATAAAATCACTACACACTGGTTCCTTGTCTTGAAGAAAAGTAAGCTTTCCATCTCATTCTTCTGATAAGGTTTTTCAGTTTGCAGAGTTAAATGTACGAAATAATCCCTTTTTTGTTTGTAGTGGGAATGTTCTTAAGTGATACTCGAAATTGATTCTATCCATATTATAAGAATAGAATAGACAGGGCTCGACAGTAATAGGAGCTAATATGGATTGAATAGGAGCTAATATGGATTGAATCAATTTCGGAGTATCACTTAAGAACATTCCCACTATAAACAAAAGGATTATTTCAGACATTTAACTCTGCAAATTGAAAACCTTATCAGAAGAATGAGATGGAAAGCTTTCTTTTTCTTCAAGACAAGGAACCAGTGTGTAGTGATTTTATAACATACTTATGTTATAATTTTTTTTTTTTTTATAAAAATAATTATATCTGCTCTACTTTGTATTGAGCACTCTTTTAAGAATAGTAATTGTTGGTTATTGGAATTCATTCCGTGTATACCAATTATATACTTTGATATTAGCTCCTATTACTGTCGAGCCCTGTCTATTCTATTCTTATAATATGGATAGAATCAATTTCGAGTATCACTTTAAGAACATTCCCACTACAAACACAAGGGATTATTTCGTACATTTAACTCTGCAAACTGAAAACCTTATCAGAAGAATGAGATGGAAAGCTTACTTCTTTCTTCAAGACAAGGAACCAGTGTGTAGTGATTTTATAACATACTTATGTTATAATTTTTTTGTTTTTTTTTTATAAAAATAATTATATCTGCTCTACTTTGTATTGAGCACTCTTTTAAGAATAGTAATTGTTGGTTATTGGAATTCATTCCGTGTATACCAATTATATACTTTGATATTAGCTCCTATTACTGTCGAGCCCTGTCTATTCTATTCTTATAATATGGATAGAATCAATTTCGGAGTATCACTTAAGAACATTCCCACTACAAACAAAAGGGATTATTTCGTACATTTAACTCTGCAAACTGAAAACCTTATCAGAAGAATGAGATGGAAAGCTTACTTCTTTCTTCAAGACAAGGAACCAGTGTGTAGTGATTTTATAACATACTTATGTTATAATTTTTTTTTTTATAAAAATAATTATATCTGCTCTACTTTGTATTGAGCACTCTTTTAAGAATAGTAATTGTTGGTTATTGGAATTCATTCCGTGTATACCAATTATATACTTTGGTATATATATATATATATATATATATATATAACTTTTCCATATTCAAAAATGTATTATGTATTGAAATGCTTTATCCACTTTGTTTTAATATCTAACATTTAACTCTATTTCTTGTTTACAGGGAAGAGAAAATAGAATTGTTATCGGACGTAATGGATGAACTTGATGATACAAAGACTCAGTTGGCCAAAATCAAAACGGAAGTGAGTATGAAATGGATAGCATGATACCCTTTAACGCTATGGAATATCACTACTATATTTCTAACTTTTTTTTTTTGATCTTATTAGTGTTTGAGCCTTTTATATTCTTACTCTGTCCTGGACATTGAGTTCTACCTGGATTCTATCTTCTTGGGAATTTTTATATATATATATATATATATACACACACAGCTTGAAGATTGTATTTAAGCATAAAACAGACTGTCACTGCTTGGTGTACACTTTTATATTTACATATGCTCTATCCTTGATATTGAGCACTTTAGCTCATAAATATAGCATACCATAAAACTATATTTTATCATATATATAAGAAAAATCAATGATAAAGTGGAAAAATTTTGATCATTGTTGAGTCGACAAAATCTTGGGCATTTTGATAGATTACTGTACATTACATAGTATTTAAAACAGATTACTGTACATTACATAGTATTTAAAAAAGTATTTAATAACCAAATGTTGCGAGTTTTGATAAATTTCGTTGGTGCAAAACGTGTATTTTGATAATTAGATTAAAAGATGTCATAGATAAGCAAAATTTCAACCCAAGACATGTTATAAGAGCTGTGTTTATTCATAGGATCTTATTTTCTAAAAACTAAATAATGGCAAATATTGAAGGTCATTAATCTGAAGGATTTTTCTCAATATCATTCTACTTGAATTAAAAATGTATTCTTGTTTTTTGTTTGCTAAATTTTAAAGGAGCATGCCAGTAGTGTTTTGTAATGTAATACATGTAAACAGCCCAAAATCCTGTTCAGAATTCTTTACAGTCTAAGCTTTGCTTTTATTTTCTATGCTCTCTTTCCTCGTTCCTCTATCTCTAAATATGTATCTTTTATTATAAGTATCATCAAAATGCTGTTTTCCAGAAACTGCTTTAAACAAACAATAGCTCAACTCTCCAAAATGGTTGTTTTTGTCTCTCTACAGAAATACAAATCAGGCTAATTACTGAAATGATGATTTCACTTATAGGCTTGTGAAACAGCCTCATCACCAAATGAGTACCTACCACACCTACGAAAGAAAATTATTTAAACTCAGTGAAAATGATGTTAATTCTAGTGTGCTTATTCTTACAACATAAACCATTCATGAAAAACATTTCTAGCACTTGACATTGCTTTCACTTTCCATCGTATATATGGTCAAGAAAAAAATTTTTTATTGGAAATCATAATAAAAAGAATTGTTCCTTTTTATTTAATTTATTCCTTTTTCCAATCTGGGAACCCGTCCTTGTTATTCATAACAGATTGTTAGAGTTCACATAAATGCATTAGCATAAAACACTTTTATTTGCATACCCTCCTCCTGCACCAACTAAAAGTCCTCCCACAAAACACTCTGACAAAGAGCTAACTGTGAATATTGCTCCTTTATTAAACTTAAATGCTTCTGCAGTGTCTTAAAAAAAGAAAATAAATAAATAATGAATTCCTTTGTACTTTTTCAACTTCAATTTTTTTTTTTTTAATTAGTTGATGTGATGTCAAAACTATGAATTCCAGTATTTGGCTGTTTCATCTTCCTTCAAATGATCTATTCACTTTATATTTGCAACTTTATATCAGGAGAGTATTTTGATTGGTTGTCCTGGGTTATTATCTAGTTAAATTGGACTTCTTTTTTCTTTTTTTTTTCTTTCTTTTTTTAAAATCAGACCAATCATCACATCAATATATTCTTTCATGGCAAATTATCTAAAAATATAAACAAGTTTGTGAAATACTTTTCAATGTTTAACAAAGAGCCACTTCATTTATGACACTTTCATCTATAGCTCTCTGCAACTCTCCTGTTGCCATAAATATCAAAACCAAGAAACTCCTCTCTGTTTGTCCATTTTTCTCTGTGTCATCTAATGCATCTTGGTGTCAAAATTGCTGTATTACTTTAATAACCATTGGCTGCTAATTACTATTCAGAAAACTTGTTTGCCCAAGTATCTGCTGCCATCCCTCTGCTTCATGCATCTCTTTCATACCCTGAATCAAATTGCTAACAATCCATCTGTGAGCTGATATGATTCATCATTCTTTTTACTCCATTCCATCTCAGCAGGGTATTTTAATTCTGTTCAACTGTGAACTAGTCATAAGAAAATTATATTGATTTTTTTTTTTTGTCTTTTTAATAAGCTCTGTATGTGGAAATTGTCAATGATTCTCTTTTGCAAGCATGCATATATATATATATATATATATATATATATATATATATATATATATATATATATATATATATAAAAAATAAAAAAGAAAGAACAGTCAGATTTATTATCCAGAGTTCTTTTACATTTATTTTTAAAAACAGTGCTCAATACACAGTAGAGAATATAATTATTTTTTTTTTTTAAAATAAGGACACAGAAATTACCATGTTTCAAAACCACAACCTAAATAATAAATTAAACTTAGAATTTGAAGTTTAGTTCCATTTTCAATTTATTCTGGATCACTTGAAAATGGAACTAAACTTTAAATTTTAAGTTTAATTTAAGATTTAGGTCTTGGTTTTGAAACAAGGTAATTTGTGTCACAATGAATACATATCTTAAAAAATTAATTTATTTATATATATATATATATATATATATAAATGTTTATAAAACATGTTTTGCTTTTATGTAAGCTTCATGAGAAATGGAAAAGGGGAAAAGAAAATTCCGGTATTTTTAGTTTTGGGTTTTTGTTTTTCGTTGGTTAAGCAGACTTCATGTGTATTTGTCCTGTCAAGCAGCATTTATGTGTATAATTCATGCATGTATGTGTATCACAATTCTAGTTTGTCTATCAGGCACATGCAGTGATGACCCTGGGTTGCTGGTACCCTGGGCAAACTGAACTTTAGCACCCTTACAAATAGAATTTTTAAAAATTTTCACAAGGAGAAAAATTGAAAATGTAGAATAATGAGTTTATTACAATATACAAGTTAAAGAAAACATTCATTATCCTACCTAAAACATTTAGATCTGTAAATCTCTTCATGACAATTTCTACACATATTACAAGATGATTTTCTATTGACAAAATAACCAAAGTATTTAATCTGTCCTGAATCATGGATGACTGCAAGTATGTTTTTATAAGTTTTAGTTTTGGAAGATCCCAAACACATGACATGGCAGTATGATGGTGCTCCAGGTGGCTGCCTGAGTTACCAGTACCTTGAGCTGGCCCTGGGCACATACCCTTGTTTGGTTCATTGGCTATGACTTTAGCAGTAGCAAAGTTGAAGCAGAGACCATTTTCAGTGCATCCATATTTGTGATTAAAAATTATGAATAGTTTCCTATCCTCTAAAAATTCCAAGAAATTAACAGGTACTACATTTTGCCCAAGAAGTGTAGAAACCTCAAGAGACATTTTCTTTTTAATAGATTCTATTTGCTCTCCTTTTATTTTGTTTTCATGTCATGCAAAAATATGGCTTGTTTGTTTTGGATATACTGTGCATCTTGGTAGACCCTATTGTCTGAGTATTGGTTAGAGCTAATCTTAACTACTTAAAAGCAATCAGAACTGGAATTGTTGAAATGGTTTTAACTTCTGACTTTATTGCTGATATTGCTTTCTACCTAAGGTTATTTGGAAAGGCATAAATCCAACTCTTCCTGCACTGATACATGTCTATTGTCGAGAGGCACACTTTCTTCAATAAGACTTTCAATTGCCCAGGCTGGTAGATATCAGTTTCACTGTTGAAAGAAAAATACAGGGATATTTATTCAAATTTGTGTATCCACTAAATTTAATGTTTATGGTAATAAGAAATAAAATTTATCTTTATTATGATCTTGTCATAACCATGCCACTTTATCTCTTCTCAATTAATTACCTGCCAAGATCAGAATACTCAAATTTTTACAGTCTCCATTGCTTGTTATGCATCACCTCCTCCTACTCCTTCTTGTTTGGCTCATTCTTTCCCTCCTTTTTCTCCTCTTCCATCTGCTCCTTTTTCTCCTCTTCCATCTGCTCCCTTTTCTCCTCTTTCACCTGCTCCCTTTTCTCCTCTTTCACCTGCTCCTTCTCACCCCCCAATAAATTTAAATTGATATTATTTTTTTTATCTGCCTAAATATTATATGTTGATTTGGAGGTTTCAGTACATTTGATGTGATTTTAAATTATTTAAATATTCAGCAATAATGAATATTTTTCTGCACTTTTTGAATATATCTGCCTTGAACTAAATAATATTTGATGTCTTTCTGGTTTAGTGACTATTGTCATTATACCTCCACTTGAAGTAAACTATATGCTGAAAAGTTCTTGGCTCACTCAACTTCCCAAAATATGACCAAATATCAATTTTTTTTTAATCTCTTCTTGCTTGCACCAAGAACTTTTCAGTATCTTTTCATATAATCTGTTGATAATTGATTCATTGGGTTTGTGGCTACTATAATCAAGTTAGTTTTAATCCGATTAGAAGTAAATTAGATATCAAGTATGCAATATTTCAGTCTTTTGTTAGAACATTTTGTATAATCTGTATGACAGATTGATTATATCTCTTAATGAAATTTGGTCTGGTCCTTTATATATGCCAATTAGACATGTTGAATTTTTAGAAGCAGTTCACAAGTCCACCATAATTAAAATAATATATAGTGTTGACTATGTTCAAAATGATTAAACTCTTATTCTTTGGTTAAAAGATATTGTTGAATTATCCTGTCCTGCCTGCTAATTAAAAATGAGCTCACCCTTTTCCATAAGAACCTAACAATTTTTTCAGAGAAAATTATTCATTTGCATCTGAAATCTATGCTGGGCAATTTGACAGATTGAACACTTCTGGTAGCAGAGTATAATTTTGATGCCTATAAAAAAATCTGTTGAGGAAAGTACAATAATTTTACCTAGAACAGCACAAAAGGTAATGTGCAAAGTGGCATCAGACAATGATCCTTCTTGGAAGAATATGAAAGTTATTAGTCATGCTGGAAAGGCTATAGGCAAAAGCAAAAATATTATGAATGTATGTGTTGAGGGTGAAGATCTATTTTGACTTTGAGAGGAAGTGGAAAAACTACAGGTAGACTTGTGAAAACAATTCTCTTGAAAAGAATTTTCAGTAGATCATGACCACAAAGAAATTACCTTACTCTCAACAAATAATGTATAATATGCTGAAGTTAAAAAGAAGGAATTACATAGCTGGGTTGATAATAAAGTATATTCTGTCGTGCCAAACTTGGATCAAAATAGAATTAAAGCAAGATGAATTTGCACCAAAAAAGAGACAAAAGATGGACTTATAATCAAGGCAAGATGGGTTGCAAAAGGATTTCAAGGCAGAGAATAGTGAAAATCATTTATTAAAAAAGCAGTAATTTGAAAAAACAAGGAGGCACGGTGGAGTAATGGATAACGGCCCAGATTGAGGAATTGGAGAGCCAAGTTTGAATTCCAGTCGAATCCATTACATTCACTTACATGCTAATACCCTTGGGAAAGGTATGAATCCTCTTTTTCTCCCACCAGCTATAGGTAACTAGCAGGACAGACCGGGTTCTATAGCCTTGGATGGCAACTGGTCAACCATAGAAAGAAATGGCAACCTACTGCGGGAAAAAATCTGCCTTGTCAGTCATGTATCAAAAGATACATGATCACCTAAGTATGTATCATGCATGGCACATAACTGACTGAATTTGAAAAAAAATATTGAATTCCCAAGTACAAGGTTCAATGGGTAAATTGTCATCTAAATTATGCAAAAATGAAAATAACACTGACATCTCATTTTAACTGATATATTTACCAAAATTGCACAAAAATATCTTGAAATACTAAAGAGTAAATTTATTCAATAAAATTGCCATTGTCTTAAGCCATGGCTTCCAGATGACTTCAGAATCTCCTGCAACTCTTCTGGATGTTCTCCTTGTTTAAGTTGGTGAATGCTGGCATAATCCTTGCTTTCAGTTCATCTTTGGTATTACAAGGAATTTTGTTGGTCTCTCACTCAATTGCACCCCACACATAATAATCAAGGGGGTTGCAGTCTGGGGAGTTAGGTGGCCAGATGTAAGGGGTAACATGGTCGCAGAAATTCTCCTGCTTGTGTGGCATGGTGCAGAGTCCTGTTGCTAGACTTAAGGTCTTGCAGCACTACCAACTCAAGGCACTTGATGTAGGCCTTTGTGTTGAGTCTTAGGTCCTCACCAACAAATTTGGAAGTTCTTTTCTTATCCAAATGATTAGTGAGTTTTCTGAGCTACTGTACCTTCGCAATCACCATTAGACTCATCCAACTCTTTCTGAATCCTCTGCGCTGTCCTCGGATTGACACCCAAAAACACTCTGAAATGTTTATGCTGGAGCTACCGGCACAAATGCCAAACAGTAAATTTCCAAATATCTGGTAGCAGGGATGGTGCCATGATGCTCTTTTTCTCATTGATGGTGCCCAACTGAGCCTACTATACTGTGCAATCAACAAAACCAAAACAATGTACGTGTCCAAATTTAAAAATATAAAATGGAGACAATTTACCCATTGTGCTCTGTATTTAGTTTTCCAAGTAAACACACAATTCCTCCCAATATTTAAATTTCAAATGTTGGCCATGTAGCTGATATGATTTTAGATTTTGTAGTCAGTTACAAGACAGAAAAAACTATTTATTGTGTTATCAAAGGTCTTTTTTTTTTTTCTTTGGAAAATTAAAAATATTTTAGGGTGTGTAGAAATTAAAAAATCATCTGTCTTCCTCTTAAAAAAGTAGCAACAAAAACAATTTATGTGTCTTGAAAGCCATTCAGATGATAAAGAATTTTGCATTTATTAACTATGAAGTGTTATACATTTTCTGTTCCTTTTACATATTGCTTATTTTTGTCATGTCAACAAGAGGATGGAAAAGGTGAATCTCTTTGTACATATGGGTACTAGTTAGGATTAAATAGAGACTTTGAGGTATTATGATGGCTGTAGTAAGAATGGTAAGTAAGAATTTGCTGTTTTTGGTGTAAGGAATACTGTGGTATGTTTATGTCAGTAATCATGGCTAGCTAAATTTAAGATAAGACAGACTGAAGACCAACCTTCCCCTATTCTCCCTTATGTCACATTTTTCTATAATAATAAAATAAGTAATGTAATATTAGATTGGCAGCTAGGTCTTATCATTTTACTGTTGAAATTGCTAAATATAACCATAAGTTCTCTAACATTTTCTTCTGCAGCGTCCTGGGTATGACGATAAACTACATCCGCATCCTCGGTATGACGATAAACTATGTCCAACAGCAAAGCCTCTGATAATACGTTTTTGAAAAAAATAATGTGCCAGCTGTACGTTTTTGAAGAAAAATAATATATAAGAATGGTGTTGCCGACTATACGTTTTTGAAAAATTATAACCAGCTATATATTTTTGAGGAAAAATTATTGACAAAACAAAAATAATACCAGGAAAAAAAAAAAGTTGTTGGCATTAAATGACCCATTGAGGTTGATATGCCATAAAACAAATCAAACCAAACCAATCTTCTCTTGGACTTCTGAATTGTGGAATTTTCTTCTAGCTTCTCCCTTTCCTGCCATTTACAATCTTCAAAAATCTAAATGCAATATTAATCATCATCTCTCTCCTTGAATCCTGTTTTCTTTTCCCAGTAATGTTTTCTCAGTTTCCTTCACTCTCACTAACCGCTTGTGTCTCAATGACTTTATTGCCTTGCTTGGAGTGAAGTGATAAAAAAAAGTTATCTATGCCAGAAACCAGTCATACTATTTTCATCAGTCAAGATGGATAAATAAATATTTTGCATTTATCAGTCATGTGTAAATGTTTTCAAATTTGTTTGCATATGACATTTGGAATATCATAAAAAAAAAAAAAAGGAAAAAAAACCTTATCAGGTTTTCCTGGATTGATTGTATCTGCATGCAAGTCTGATACACTCAAGAGTACTATGTATCAGCATCTATTACCAAACCTAACAGCTTGATATCACTCTTCACTTACAATCATGTAGAATATTTGGAACTAGACTGCCTGACAGATAATCAATTCTTTTGTGAATAGAATACAGCTTTTGGCTGTCTGCATTAGCTTTCTCCTCTCCAAGTATTTTGGCCTTAATGACACCTGCTGTAAAGACATCAGGGAAAACAGTAATCACACATCAGTATACATGGGCACACTTTTCTTTTCATGTCCAAAATATCAGTAGGGACTTTATGGAGAAATTACAATACTTTCTGCTTCAAAATATAACCAGAAGCAAAATCTTCCATTCATTCTTTTATATCTGCATAATTTACTGATTTATTTTGAACTGTACATATTACAGGAGGAAAATTGAGAAGGTAGTTTATATATTTTCTTTTATATTTTACTGCTTGTTGTCTCTTACCCATAATTCAATGTTTCTCCTTTCCAAGCATATGTATAAAAGGAAGAAGCTACTACTTAGAATTAATAAAATTATTCTCTATATTTTCTTCTATTCAAGTGATTTGTTCAGCCTCATGGATTTCTATATTAATGTGGGATACATGATACAATTGATTCCTAGCTAATTTTAAGATGTTGCTTATATTGTTTCATGGTCAGAACAAAATGAGAAGCCAATAGTTATTACATCTCTTAATTTAGCAAATTGTATTTTGGACACTTAATATGCTATATTATTTAGTGATAATGTATTACAAACAGTCAAAACAAAATTAATGAAGATTGCATTGTAACCATGAATCGTCATAGGTTAGGGCTATCATGATCTGGGTATATATATATCCTTCAGCCTGCACTTCTTAAAGGATACCACTTGTCTTCCATATGTTTCAGACCTGTCAGCTCCCAGTTTTGAGCTCTTTCATCCCAGTGTCTTAGTTTATAAGTTGTGTTCTCCTGATTTACTGTTAAGTGTTGGTCTTATGTTGAGTCGGTTAGTTTTTACAAGATTCTCTCTGTAAACAAATTGTTGCTGCCTAATGAAAATACTTCCTATTCAGTCTTTATGTATTTTTAAAACCATTTTACCATTAATGTAGAAATAACATGTTTCAGTAATGGCTTTACTGAATTGGTGTTTGTTTACAAATCAAAAATTGGCCTGGTACAAGGGATGAAAGATTCCAGATCCAGAGCCTATTCACTCCTTGGGGGAAGACTCTTCCTTCAGGAGTGTAGTGGGTTGGTGAGGCTATTTAATCCCTAGTTTTAGGTTTTGAATTCAGAGTTATCCTTATCCTAGATTTGTTGCCACTCAAGGCTAAAGGATTCAGTTTGTCTTGCTGTTTACCCATAGCTAGGGGGAGAAGAGATGGATTCATGCTTTTCCAAAGGATATTTTCGCATAAGTGAATATAATGAACTTGGAATTCAAACTTGGCTCCCTGATTCCTCAATAAGAGCACCTGTCCATTATTCCACTGTGCCTCCACATTAGCCTGAAATGGGTTAAATGGTTCAAAATTTTTCACTATCTGATTTACCTAATCAATGTTTATTTACAAGTAAAACATTGGCTTGAAATAGGTTAAATGGTTCAAAATCATCCCTCTCATGGAAATAACTGCTGCAAATTTGAAGAATGATATTTTTGAGATAATATTTTTCAGGCTGATTTTTAAATCTTTCTGTCCATTCCCCAGCCCCATTTTTGGTAAAATTGCCCTACTTTTTTAAAGTTAGACATTTAAATCTCCAGGTTTTAAGATTTTTAGTTTAACTGGTTTGATATATATATATATATATATATATATATATATATATATATATATATATATAATATATATCATTAAAATACTCAGAAATTTAATATTAATTCATCATTTTTCTTTAGACAGGCACAAAAATTTGCTTGCAATTGTGACAATGATTTATTTTTGATAAGCCTCTCTTAGATCAACAAGGTCACCAATGTGAAGGACCTATTCTCTCTGACTGCATTAAAAGTTAATCAATTTACCCTTAAAAGTCAAATGCCAAAGATAAAACCCAACTATCTAATTCATCAGTCAAATGTGAAGATAAAATATTTACAAAACTATATGCTGTGCTCACATTAGCTCTGTCAGTTTTAATAAAATTTAGCTAAAATGTCCTTCAGATGGTATCAAGTTGATCCACTCTAAGAAAATTATTTTTTATATATATTTTTGAATACTTTTTTCTCACTTTTATCAAAGTTTGGGAAATGAGACTTCCCTTGATTCTGGTAAAAGAATAGATAAATTTATGTGAAAATGAGAATTATCAAATAATTTTGAAAATGCTAAATACAAAAAGTTTACAATTGTAGGAAATTTTTTCATCCAGGTTTTTATATTAAAATCCAAATGTCTGAATTCTAAACAATAATAAAGTAAAAATAAAGAAAACTGGGTATACTGGTTAAATAAATCCTTTGCATTTATAAAAACATGTACATGAATACAAGAGTCAAAAAGAAGTAAAAATAGACATTAATTGAATTAAAATTTTCATGTAGTTGGTTCACAGAAAAAGTTACAGTTTACAAAATAAACTTTGAACATCAGCAAAGTTTCACTGTCTGTCCAAGTTGTTGTTAGAGAATATTCATTTGAAGTCACTGATACATGTTTTGTTCAGCATATGCTGGGGGATAAGAAAAAAGATATATAGCCACATCTTGTTTGAATGGCTCAAAGACAGTCACATTTCTGCTGCTGAAAAAATCTGTAGGTTTTTATGAGAAATCTTTTCCTGAAAGTAGACTCAAGAAAAATAGGATTTTAGTTTTCTCTGATTGGTCAAATATTTCACATGGTGATGTTAATTTTTAACCAATAGATACTTTGATTCAAGCAGTGTGTCTTGTGGAATCTTTTTGGCATATTTGTAAATATTGTCTGTGATTGAGTAGAAAATAAGGTCTGGGCATGTTTTAATATGGTTTGTATGTAATTGTGTTGAAAATAGGGTTTATTTCTTATATAATCATTTGGAATTTTTATTCTTTTGTTTTTCTGTGTATAAATTGTTTTGCTGCTCTATTTTTGATGATTCATCTTGTCAAGTAACACAAATTCAAAAACAAATCATTTTTATTTTCTTTTGATAGTATGAAGAAGTCTACCAAGAAGCCAAAACTGCAAGAGCCTACCGAGATGAGAGTGATATGCTCAGAGAAAAGGTAAGTCCTTTTACCTTTCTTGGTTCCAATTACTGGAAATGACTGCAAAAACTGCCCCTTCCCCCACTTTATAGACAAAACACACAGATGCATGCTGGAATTTCTTCCCAGCCAATAAGTTAGTCCACTTCTCAGTCTTATTCATCTTAATTCTGTTCTTTCTTGTCTTGAAGCCAGAACAGATTGTCTGTGTTAACAGCATTTCTTAGTTTGTGAACTTTTTGCCATATTAATGTTATTTTGCCTTGCTTAATGTTATTTTTGCTCTTGTTCTTTTCTTTCTCTTGTTATTGTTTATGGCAAATTTTGTCAATTCTGTTTGTTAGGCATTTCTGCCAATTACTCCCTACAACCTTTGTTAAAACAAATATTCATCACATATCAATCATTCCTTTTTCTCTAACACTAAATTCGATCTGTATGAATGAAGTTTCTAATTTTGTGCCCATTAGGCAGGCAGACATATCTATCTTTACATGTGTAAGCATTTTTTTCCTTTATCTTTGTGTTCTAAATGACAAACAATACAAGTGTCACACTTTCTCTACTTCCTCTCATTAATTCTTAAGTTTTTTTTTCTTTTCTCTTTTCATTCTCTCTCTTTCTATGTGACCAACGAAGTATACCTGTTTGCTACTCTTTCTCCTACCACCTCTTTTAGTAACCTTAGTGTGCCTGTCTGTCTCTCTTCCTTCTGGCTGTCTGAGTGTGCCTGTCTGCCACTTTTCCCACCCATGTCCCAAATGGCTATCTATTGCTGACATCCCTTTGTATTTTTTTTTTTTTTTTATTAGATTCATTTTACTTTCAAATCATTCACCTCCCCTAACATATCCCAGCTTTTTGTCTTCTCTTTTATCTCTTATAGTTTTAAGCCGGCTGATTTCTTATTTAATCTTAGTTTCCTTTCTGAGTTACCTCCCTTTTTACTTATCAGCTTCTTTTCTTTCTTTTTAACAATACCTCTGAACAATCACATTTTCTCTTGTACACATTGATAAGATTAATCATTAAAAACAAAGCTTTTTCAGTAAGCCCAATTTTTATAGTCTTTAAGTGATTTTTTTATTTTGACTGGTCATCAATAACTTTTTCCAAGTTTATTGAAATATAAATTACACTGAAGAATTTTTTTTTCTCTGGATTTTGTCACTATTTCATGATTAAATCTTAATCATGGCTGTTATTTTTCTCATTTGGTAGCTTGTATATCTTAAAGGCATTTTCTCACAAATATTTAGACTATAGGATATGGCTCATCTAATGAGAAGTACATAACTACCCTGTTGTTCTTCTGTGTCAGCCATGTTTTTATCCAGATTTTAGTCACAATTTTATTATGCTGTCTGCTACAATCTTTCTGATGGGTTGATATTAATTTTAAAAGCCTAAGTCTTGACACTTGAAAGATATGTATTATGCAACCTCATGCCTGTTTAATATAAGGTAATGGTAAAAACAGTAATGCATGTAAGATATCCATCAACAGTATGATACTTGGTACATATTAGTGTTAATATTCAAAGAAGTTTGTGTTGAATTTTAGATTTCTAGAATGAGTATTAAAGATATACATATAAGAATAAGAGAACTAACAGGGCAAAAAATATGCTCATCAACAGGGTGCATAAAATCCAAGGATAGAACCCTGATCATAGAGAAAGAAAAAATACTTCAGAGAATAGAACAAATACTCTTCCACAACAAAAGAGGACAACCTGCTATACACAGAAATATCAAAGGACCAGAAATATTAAAATTTGAAGTGAAACCAGCACGAGTCAAATTGCACAGGAAAAAACAGCAGGACCAGACAGAATTGTAAATTATGCCAGCCTTAGATGATTTCACTGCTGACATAATATATGTAATATACAACAATGGTGATATACCAGAAGGTTTAAGTAGATTAATTTTTATAACAGTGCCTAAGAAGTCAGGTGCAAACAAATTGGAACTCCATCAGACAATCAGCCTAATGATCCACATAACAAAACTTACCATTCAAATTCTGATGAATAGAACATTCAGCAGAATTATATTGAAAATAGGACAAGAAAGGTTCAGTTTCATTAAAGGCACTGGAACAAGGAATGCGATATTTATATGCAGAATGATATCCGCAATACAAATGCAAAAGGTTGTGTACCTATGTTTTATGGATTATGCAAAAGCATTCGATAAAGTATGTCATGAAGAACTGTTGGAACTGCTAGGTAAACTTGACATATTTGGGAAGGATATTAGAATAATCCAAAACATATACTGGCAGCAAACCACCTGCATTTGGATAGCAGACAAATTCATTAAATATACAAGAATAGGTGGTGTAAGACAAGGATGTGTCATCTAACTGGACTTATTCAACCTTTACAGTGAAACAATCGTGAGAGAATTAGAACTCCTACAAGGAGTCATTATTGGCAGCCACCTCCTTAAAAACATTAGATATGCAGATGACATGGTATTGATAGCAGACATAGAAAGGAAAATACAGGAAGTCTTACAGAAGTTTAGTAAAGTGAGAAGAAAGGCCTAAACATCACTTGTAAGAAGATAGTTTTCAGCAAAAAGAGCCCAACATGAAAATTACAAATTGGAGATACCAAAATTAAGCAAGCACAAAAAATTAAATATCTAGGATGTGTTTTTAAAGTGCAACATTGAAATCCAAAGGCACATTGGGATAGTGAAAGAAGCCTTTCAAAAGCTAAGCAAAGTATTAAGAAACAGGAAAAATCTCATTAAAAACAAAGAAAAGACTACTACACTGTTATATAATATTGTTTTTTCTATATG
This sequence comes from Acanthosepion pharaonis, assembly GCA_903632075.3. Lineage (NCBI taxonomy): Eukaryota > Metazoa > Mollusca > Cephalopoda > Sepiida > Sepiidae > Acanthosepion > Acanthosepion pharaonis. The sequence continues at coordinate 536,087 of CAHIKZ030005614.1, forward strand.
GTACCTAGATGGGTGAACAATTAGGAATACAGGATGCTGTAAGCTTGAATGTGCAGGTAATGTAATGGATAATGGCTCAGAATTGTTAATCGGAGAACAGAGTTCCAGTTCCTGTTGAGCTCACTATATTCTCATGCACAAATATCTATGTGAAAGGCATGAATTCCACCTCTACTCTCCCCAGCCATGGATTAATTAGTAAGACATGTATCACTAAACCAATATTATCTCCAAGAAAAATTCTTGCAATCTAAAAATATTTTTTAGTTTTAAATAACCTGCAAAGGGTTGATAAGCCATAGAAAATGAATCACTTACTTTGCAGCCTTCTGATGTAATGATTTTTAAACATCTGAGCCTTCATCAGTTTGATCAACTGACAAATTGTTCAGATGTTAACAAAAGACAAGAATGATCCTAAGTTTGCATAATTGGAGGATTTTCTATTCTTCAATTGAAGAAAAAGTTAACAATGTGAACAATATTCAAAAATCAAATTGATTTTACTTGCATTAGCATTTAATACCTACATGCTAATTTAATGTCTCTCATTAGAACAGAATAGATTTTGTCACAGGCTGATCAAATATCTCATAAAAGCAAATTACAGTCTTATTTCACTTGTGATGATACAGTCTGGATTATAAATGGTACAGCACATCATGCCAAATGAATTTCTATAGAGGAATACAGGTTTAATTCCCGTTGGAGAACATATTTTTTACAAAATTTCTCAAACATTCAGGTTGGTAAATGTAATTAATACTGTTAAAACAGAAAATATATTAAATAATTGTCGGATTTCATCCATTTCGTTATATACATATACACACACACGCACACAGTGTGATGGGTAAATTGTTGCCATTTTATATTTTTAACTTCGAACATGTATGTTGTGTGTTTTTGATTTTGTCGACTACACCGTATAGTAGAGTCAGTTGGGCACCATCACTGAAAAAAGAGCACCATGACACAATTCACTCCACCAGAAATTTGGGAACCCCTTGCTGTACTGCTTGGCATTCATGATGGAAGCTCCAATACAAACATTTCAGTGTATTTGGGTGTCAATTTGAGTATGGTGCAGAGGACTTGGAAAGAGTTGGATGAGTCTGATGGTGATTGTGGAGGTGCAGCAGCTCAGAAATCTCAATCTGATCATTCTGATAAGAAAAGAGCTCTCAAATTTGTTGGTGAGGGCCTCAGACTCAACACCAATATCTACATCGTGCCTTGAGGAGGTAGTGCTGCTCAAGAGGGTGGCTGTTGGAAGACCCTATATCTGGCAACAGAACTCTGCACCATACCACACAAGTAGGAAAACCCAGTCATGGCTGTCAGACAAATTCTGAAACCATGTCACCCCTTACACCTGGCCACCTAACTCTCCAGCCTGCAACCTCCTTGATTATTATGTGTGGTGCAACAAACTCCTTATAACACCAAAGATGAACTAAAGGCAAAGATTATAGCAGCATTCACCAACTTAAACAAGGAGGCTGTCCAGAAAAGTTGCAGAAGTTTCCAAAGTCATCTGGAAGCTGTGGTTGAAGCCAATGGCAATTTTATTGAATAAATTTTCTCTTTAGTATTTCAAAATATTTTTATTTTATTTTGGTAAATATATCTGTTAAAAGGAGATGTCAATGTTATTTTCATTTTTGCATAATTTAGATGACAATTTATCCATCACTCACTCCGTGTGTGTATCACTTGATAAGACACCAGAAGTGTTAAACAAAATGTCTATTTTTGTAGTGATTTTAAAACATATTTGTTATAATTTTCAAATAAATATATATATATATATATATATATAATTATTTATTCGAAAATTATAACATAAATATGATTTTGTTTGTTTTTGATTTTGTGATTTCAATGATTTTATAACATTTATGTTATAATTTTCGAATAAATAAGTATATTTGCTCTACTCTGTATCAAGCACTCTTTTAAGAATAGTAATTGTTGGTTATTGGAATTTATTCCATATACACCAATCCTATACTTGGACATACATACATACACACACACACATATATATATATATATATATATATATATATATATATATATATAGTGTGTATTTAGGCAGCATATTTTCATTTATACACGTTTCATTAAATAATATAGACAAGTGTTGTCTATTTATTTTATGTAAATTTTGTTCGTAACATCTGATAAGTTTGATAACATTATCATTAAACGAAGAAAGAAATTCACAGTATTGATCCATATTTTTTTAATATAATCTATAATGTCCGTATATTGTTTAAAATGTTTGTAATTTACATCTTTGATAATGGCTTAAGTAAGCCGAAAGCTTAGATTATATTAAAAAAATATGGATCAATATTGTGAATTTCTTTCTTCGTTTAATGATAATGTTATCAAACTTATCAGATGTCACGAATAAAATTTATATAAAATAAATAGACAACACTTGTCTATATTATTTAATGAAAACGTATATATATATATATATATATATATATATATATATATATATGGGCAGAAATCCCTCTTTTATGCAAGTTTTATTAAAGATAAGGTACTGTAATTAAGCTCTTTATATAGTGTATATATATATATATATATATATATAAATTGATTTTTATCAAATGTCATTAATTCTTTGAAGGGCAGCCTGATGGAGGCTTCAAAGTTCAGTTTCTATCCTGTGTTATTGGAAAATGTCTAGATTCATTTATTTTCATGTACTCCCAAAAATGAGATTTTATTTTTTGTTGCGTCATGTAAAATATAAGATAACCAAACAGTTATGCATCTATGCTTCAGCTGAGATCAAGGAATTCTTGACAATTTAACATCAAATACGTTTTTATTTAGTATTTTTCTTTTTGCTTTGATTTAAATAGAATTTTAATTTGTATTTTTATCTAATATTATTTCAAGAAATTGCTCAGTTTTTTTTTGTTTTTTAAATAATATATTTGTATTTTTTAAATAATATATTCACTTAATTAAAACTGAAAGTTATAAAAGCAACATCAAAGAAATTTACCTGTTTCACTTATTTTTCTTGCTCAAGATTAAACTTTAATTTGAAGGTTTGATATTTTCTTCCGTGCTGGGATTTTTAAATTGTGTGAAAGAAGAATTAAAAATTCCAAAATATATTCCTGAAGAGCTACAGAAAATTTTCTCAGTATATTTTATCGGGGTAACTACTTGATAAGAGGCTAAAAATGTTTACATATGTGTATCTATACATTATAGTTGTAAGAATTATTTGATATATACAATGTGAAAATTAGCAATTGGATAATCCCTTTTCTGATCGTTAATCTTTATGACAAATAAGCAGTGTTTTGTTTGGCTCCCCAAAATGTAATTCACTGAAACTAATCTGTATAAGTGCACTGACTTTATTCTTGCAGTGTTTGTCCTTATCCATGTTTGGTAGCAACTAGCTATACCAACATGGATTCCACTCTTAATTTTTATGCCATTGGTCACCAAAGTTTAAAATGTCTATCTTTTGAAAAAAGAAATTTGTAAAATAGTGAATAATTAACAGAAACTAACATTTAAAAAAAGAAAATACAGAAGATTTAAACAAAAATCTGCAATATATTAGCATAATTATTGAACAGGAGATGAAATGAAGTTAAATTAGTGATGAGCAAAACAGGCCAACTATATCAGCTCTTCATTCAGAGATACTTTAAGAAACTTTCATTTCTTTAAGATTTTTAGTATGATATTACTGTGACATTGTATACGCTTTTCTAATTTTTGCCTTAATTTTTTAAAGATTCTATCTCTCTATATTTTGAACTTATAGATTCTCTTCTCTCAAATTGGAATTAATGAAATTTACTTACCATGTTCTTGGTATTAACCTTACTCTTCCTATGATCCATTGATATGTAATATTGTTAAAGAGTAGAGATATGATTTGTTTTTTTCTTTGGTTGGGGATAGCAAAACAGGGATGGATTATCCTTTAGGCTAGTATAGGCTGCAGCCAAGGCACCTTCATGCTTTTATCAAGCAATGATTTTAATTTTCTAGATGTTAAAACTTCTAAATAGTTTCATAAACTGAAATGATATTGTTGTGGAGTAAATAATACACCACCAGTGACTATATGAACTAGTCTGTTACTATAAAGAGCTCCAGGTCTGAGGGAAGACTGGTAGCTGTTTAGATTCAGTCTTCAGACTAACTAATACAGGTGTCATGGTAAATTAGCTGAAGAACTACTTATTGAACATCCTTATACAAAGTATGTTATATAAGTAAGAGTGTGTTATAACAATAGCTATAGAATTGTGGCGTTATAATAGCTATCAATATGACAAACTCATTTATTTTTATTGTTATAATGCTGTTTATAATTTGTTTTTACTATATGTGCTAATTTGGTTTGCAATAAAGAGTAAAATAGTGGTATTTCATAAAGAATATTTTTATTGACAAATAAGATAGCGATTCTAGTTTACTTAAAGAATTTGCAATAAATTAACAATGTAAATGTCACTAAAATATATCATAAATAAAAAATATTTAAGACAGGTGCAGCCGAATTAGAAGGTGGCTCCTATAATTGCATTAGCCCACAAGCCCCAAATGTCATAATTCAGCCCTGGGTGTAAATATTGCTTGAAAATTGATAAATTTCTATTTTTAGTTCAAATCTCATAAGTTTTAACAAAATTCTTCTAGAGCAGATTTATGAATTTATAGCAAAGAAAACGTTGACTTACCTCATCAAACCAAGTGACAGCACATTGTGTGTATCCTATGACGGGAAATGTGGCGAAAAAGAAAATTACTTACCAAACAAAAGGGCACGTATTCAGCATGACATGCTGAAAATGGAATATTTGAATTAAAAAAAAAGTCCGTCACAGGAGTCACTATAAAGTATGTTGATATGCAAATTACTGAACATCCTCTCCCAGCTGTCGATGGATGAAAAAAAAAAAACGTTAGGCCAATAGAAGCAGTTGATGTTCTCGAATTTGTCGGCGATTTTTGGCTGCCAAGGGAGTTATTTTTTCTAACTGGTTGCGTGCATTGTGATTTGTGAAATAGTACTTGTGAATCGAGTTTTCAGCATTTTCTTTCTGTCCCTGATGTTCGAGTCTGAACTTAATGATTTATTCTCGACAAAGTGGAAATAATCTGCGACAAACATTTCCTTTGCAATCTCAGATCGCTTACAGAATTTAAGCTGATTTGAAGCAGTGAATTTATTTATATGATGAAGCATTGAATAAATCTATAATAATAACAATAATACTTCAATTCTGTTGTAGGTTGGGTGCAGTTGAGATTATAGTCATTGTGAACTCCATGATCATGCCAATTATTATAGTGTATGTGCAACACCAGGGCTACATACAATTTTGAATTCAGAGTTATCCTTCTCTTAGATTGGTTGCCAATCATGTGTCAAGATCCCAGTCTGCCTTGTTATTTAACCAATTGATGGTGAGAAGTAATTGATTCATACCTTTCTCAAGGCTATTTGCACAAAAGTGATTGTAATGAATTTGGTTGGAATTTAAACACAATTGCTGATTTCTTGTTCCAAGTCACTAACCATTGCACAACCTGCACATCCTTGACACACATACGCGCATGTATACACGCACAAAAAAAAGGGAAAAAAATGAACCTCACACCAATAAGAGCTTCCAACTAGCACACAAATTAATTATATTAAACTTTGTATCTAAATAATAATAAATAAGAACAGCAGTCATTTGCTGAAAATCTCCTGAAGAGTGGATTGAACAATTACAAAAAGGCTAGTCCATGAAACTCTGAATTCTAGGTGCTGAATATAACATTAATCAGCTAAGCGCCAAATTTGTATAATACAAGAAAGTTAGAAAGTTTGTTTAAACACAAATCTCTTGTGTTCATAAATGCAGGATTTTAGATCACATCGTCTCCCCCACATAAACATTGTCACATACATATGTAGACAGTTTGTTCCATGTGAAATCTATATCATCTTTGTAATTAATTACTAATTACTGCTCTGTATCCTCCTTTAACAATATAATCTCTAATCATAACTAATTGACATAAGTACTTTGTTTAGTCTTATAAAAAAATAAGATGTTTTGCAAAGGAACCGATTTGTATTTTTACAATAGCTAATAAATATTTTTATTAGAGGTATTGTTATATTTTAAACCAGTATAATCTTCTTGATTGTTTTCTTAACAACCAAACTTCTATTATCAGATGTAAGCATTGGTACTATCTGTTTGTAGGGATTAACATAACTGTCATTAATAGACATGCAAGGTCACAACTAGAATATTGACTGAGAATACCACAGACTTGAAAATGTATGCAACAGCAAAGTTTTAGAGAAAATGGAAACAAAAAGGAAACTTATACTTAACATCAGAAAGAAGAAAGAATTTCTAGTGCTCATGATGAGGAAAGAGGACTTAGAAAATTTGACACTCACAGAACATGTTGAAGGCAAGAGGGTCAGAGGAAAGTAGTGTATAACCTAACTAATGAACTTGTGTAAATAGTTTACAGAACAAGGATTAGGAGAGATAACAAAAAAAATTAGTAAGATCTACAAAGGACAAGAAATTGTAGCCTGCCATGATCTGAAGGGATATGGCACATAGAGGAAGATAAGTTTAAATAATCATGAGACTTGCAAGTCATTCCTCACAAATGAACGTATTGGATTGTTATCCTTGCATCAGGAAAAGGAAAGAATTTATGCGAATAGTTAGTTGTAAACTAATAGTAAACATTTCAGTTAAAAATGTTTTTGATGTTTGGATAACAATTTTTTATTATTGTTACTGTTGTTGCATACTTTCTTTTCTGGGTCCCAACCAGAAACCTAAGGTCAGAAATAGCATCATGACATTTTCCACTGCACATTTGTAAAAAACAACAAATGCATACACATTTTACCTATATAAAGCCCTTCATAGGCTGTGAGTTATGCTTATTAGAATAATTTTTTTGTATTTCCTTAAGACCTGGGCTATCAGAGATCCCTGCAATGAGTCTATTAGAGCCTTACACAGGGACCCAACCACAACTGAAATTGTTGATATCTTCATATGCTTTATTATTGGTGGCATTATTATTATTATTGTTAATTTCAGTAAGCATAGTGTAACAATAATACTATTGATAATCTTGTTAAATAACATTTGTATTGGTTGACTAGTTAAAGCACCGTAAATCCTACTCAAAATTTATCACTTACCTATTCAAACTTTACTAAATTATTAACTTTTGATTAATTTTCTTTTTTGTTGTGTTTCTGTTGTCTTTTTCTATCACAACTTAGACATTATTATTTGGTCATAGACCATTCTATCTACATGATAGTCCTAGGTATGACAATAAACTACATCCAGCAGCTAGACTTCCAATCAGGAGATTAGAGGTTTTCAGGAGTGTGAAACTACCTTTTAATTCAACCAAAAATATAGATTTATCATTGTATGCTGGAAACTGTTTTTTTGTATCAATTGGTAGAAAGAAAAATGATTATTTATCAAAAATAAGACATGAAAGTTTTCAATTGTGCAATTTAATCACTGAATCACTTGTAAGCTTCATCTAAAAAAATATCAAAAATAAAAAAAATCAAATAACCAGGCCCCCCACCAACTTTGCCATGCATTTTCAATTGTTTCTCGATTGTTAATCTGATATGCATTCCTAAGCAGATATTGATAAGTTTTACACAAGTGATTGCAATTTCTAGTGTCTACAGGAGAATAGCCTAGTGGATTAAAGCATTGGTTTGTGAATTTGGTGACATAGTAAATGCAAGTTCAATCCCTGTGTCAGGCAGTGTGTACTTGGAAACATGGCAAGCAATAACAGAGCAGTACTAAAAATAAGAACTAGATGAGATATCCCTAGATATGGGCAGTGGAATGAGAACATTCTCTCCACTATGTTCATTAAATAATGGGTTCAGTTTGGAATTACCTGTAGTATACCCAGATTGATCTGCACCTGATGAAGGCTGGAGGGCACAATGGTTAAAATGTTGTGATAACAACAACAAAGATGAAGGCAATAGTCCAAATGTAAATAATATAAATAATTGAGCGTAAATCTGAAAAACAATAATAAATAAAAAAATTACCGCAAAAGAGTAGTCTGACTTTTTCTTTTTTTTTTTCTTTTTTTTTTCATTCATTTTTATTCATGCTTCCTTGGTCTAGCAATATCTGTTTCTCTTACTCTACAAATATGATTTAAAAATAGCAGGCCAGCTCAGACTTGCACAATTGGAAACTTAAGTGTTTTATTTTTGACATCTTGTGATATCAAAAAAGCAGTTTCTAGCACAGAATGACATCTCATATATATGATTATTACCTTTTTATTCTGTGCTATATTTTCATCGTAAGGCTATCTCATTTTTACTTTACGCTTTACCTAACAAATATCATTAGATAAAGTAACTCTCAATGAAATTATGTTTGCAATCAACACCTGTATTAACAAATTTAATTTAATTTTTTTTTTTTTTTTTTACATATGGTAAGGTAAGAATAATCTGGTAACTTCTACAAAGCAGTGCAACCAAGAACCCTCTACAAAAAAAAAAAGAAAAAAAAAAGAAATTGCTTGGTCATTTGGACAAATTTTGGTAAATGGATGGGCCAAGAAATATTTAATGCTATCTTTTGAATTTAAGCACAAAATTTGTCTCCTTTACTAAGTAAAATAAAAATTTCACAAGTATTAAACTCCATATTTTGCAAGAGAAAATTCTCATTTGAGAGCATAACATTAAAATTAGATTGAGTTGTTTTTGTTTTGCTTTATTAATGTTTTAAAATATTAACAAAAAATTTTAATTTTTTTAATCATTTTCCTGCTTTTACAAAATAGGATTATTACTGTTGAAACTGTTTCTTAAATAATAATTAAAATAATGCCTCATAAGAAACACTGACATGATTTGTACATGCTCGTTAGTTAATAAAAAGGTGCAAGTAGGGACATAGCCAATAATATCAAATACAATATGCTGGTTATGCCTAATATTTACTTCTAACTCTTTAGTGAAGGCAGCCTGCATAAAGGTCACCAACATGCTTAAAGATCAATATCTTTTGCTGGTAATTTTTTTTTTCCTTAAAACACTCCATGAATTTTTTTTCCTTTAAACATGCCATAAATTTTTTTTCCCTTAAAAACACTCCATAAATTGTTCAGGATTAGTCAAGTATCTTCCTGATTACTCCTGTCAACTAACTACAAGGAATTTTGGGTTTTAAGTGTGGTATTTGTATGAATTACAAGCAGTTTTATTTGTTTAAGAGTGTGAAAGTATCCTGTAGAACAGAGCTTTTTTTTTTTTCAAATTTTAAAACATACTTTTAAATTATTTTAATTATATAATAAGCAAGAATATAGTTTTAAGTAGTTTGGGAAATAACTTATTTTCCATCAATATAGCTGTGCTCTTAGGGCCTTATATGATAAACAAGAAACATTGTTTAATATTGGCCTTTTAATCTGATTTTTCAAAATAAAACCTGTTTTTTTCTTTCTATTTATTCTATAAAAATCAAAACACTCTAGATAATATATAAAAATACAATTAAGTAAATGATATATAAACTAATAATCATATGGTATTCTGTGCCAGCAACTGCTTTTTAATATCACAAGGTGTTAAAATTAAAAGTTTATATATCTATATTTTAAATATGTTGTTAGAAACTCTCTGCTGGTTTCGAATGCTGTGTCAATATCCTACAATAATAATGTTGGTTTAAAAGAACTCACCCGACACAGTGTAACAGACAATGAATTAAATTGAATTTCTTTATAGATGTGAACAAGTTTTTCTTGTTAGATTTGGTCATTTAAATGTAAATAACTGTAATTCATATTTTCCCCATGAGTACATTAAAATTACCCTTTTATATGGATGTCTCTCATTGACTCATGATTGGCTGTTCTGATATCAAACTGAAATCTGCATGTGAGTAAGACAATCGTCTGTGAGGATAGACTGACAAGACATTTGTAGGTGCCGCTTTAGCACAAGTCCTACCAATCAGTTTCTGCTTTAGTGTATATCCTACCACTACATTTGTATCCTACACTATTAAAGCATTGTCCTGATTTTTTTCACGATATGTTAAAACATTCAGAATGTTTTTATTTAAAGAATTCAAATATCTTGTTTTATGAATTTTTAGTCAAATTTCTTATTTTTTTTTATTTTTTTTTATTTTAAATTTTATAATACAATAATAAATGGCATCATTCCTTCTGTTTTTGCTTCTCCCCTTACATTAGATAATGTAGGATACAAATGTGATGGTAGGATACACTGATCGGTAGGACACACGCTAAAGCAGCACCCATTTCTATACATGTCGAACTTTTGAAAAAAAAAAAAAAATCAGCTATATTTAGTGTGTATTTGATAGACAGAGCCACACCCAAGAGGATGGGTCCCACATTAATCATTTGGCATTCCTTTATATTAAAAAAGAAAAAGAACTCAAACAAACCAGTTTACACTCATGCAGTGGAAGAGTCATTTTTTTTTTCTTTTTTAAAGTAATTGTTACATTACTGGACTTTGATTATATCCAAAACTTTACAGAAATAAAAAACAGTAAACATTGGTTGAAAATGAGATTGTTTTTAAACACATTTATTATAGTTCATGAATCTAAATTTCTTGGTTAAGTTATTATTTACATTGTTTACACTGGACTATTGACCTCATCTTTGTTGTCATTAGCACAACATTTCAGCCATTGTGCTCTCCACTCCAGCTTTCATTAGGTGCTTGTTGATCTGGGTAAACTTCAAGGAATTTCAAACAAAACTCTTAACTTACAGTGTAGATTGTTCAATCAATGAGTCACTTTACAGTTATTTTTTCTTGGATGTTTGTTTGACCAATGAAATATCAATGAAAAAGAAAAGATAAAACCCCCAGCATCCCCAACCACAGTTTCTGTCTTGTTTGTCAATCACTGATCTAGTCTGGCATTTGTAAGTAAATATTGACAAGTTTTATTCAATTGATCATAAATAACTAGAAAAAAAAACTGTAAATAAAAACAAAAAGATCTTGCTTCTGCAAAGAGAAAAATTCTAAACAAAATCTTTGCAGTTTAAAAACAAAAAAATGGATATTTTGTTTTTAGGAGTTTTATTATTACATCTTTTTTTCTTTCAGACTGTTGTTGTCATCTATGTTGTTCTTAAGGTTTTAGGCTTATGGCCATATCACATTTAAACACTAGTTCTTGTCTGATCACCAAAGTTGAATAAAGTCAAGCCTGGTCAGTACCTATATGAATGACTGTTTGGATATACCTGGTGGTATAATGAATAATGGCTTGGAATTGATAATCAGAGAGTAGAGTTTCAATTCCAACTGGGTTTGTTATATTCACTTACATGCAAATACCCTTGGGAATGGTATGAATCCATATCTTCTCCCCTAGCTATGGGTTAAATAGTAGGACTTGTATCAGTAAATCACTATCTTCAAAATATTTTTATCTAAAAATATTTTATGAATTTAAATAACCTGCAAAAGGGTTGGTAAGCCATAAAAAAAAAATCAATCTTAATGTTTTGGCCAATACATCCTTTGCTCTTCTTGAGGTGGATGTATGCTGTCTTGAAAATCTGCTTAACACAGCTTTGTATATTTAGGGAATTCAAAGAAATCTCTTAAAGTGCAAAATGCTTTTCTTTTGATATTTCTTATTCTAAAATCATTAGGAAATGGTACTACTTATTTTTAAAGAGAATTTTAGTGTTTTTGAAGAAGGAATTTCTATTTTAGAATATTAAAAATATTATTTCGAGATTTGCTAGCATTAGAATTAAATTGGGAATGGCTTGAATTCTTGACCCTACCAAAGTCATATCAAACTTTGGTATCTGTACTGATTCTTCTTCTTCTATGTGCCATGTCCCTTCAAGACATTGACAATCATGGCTCTCCACAACTTTTTATCTTTTGTAGCTCTTAGTAAGGTTTGTCTTTTTGTTATCTTTCCCAATTCCTCTTCTGCCATCCATTTACACAAGCTCATTAGGTTACTTGCTGCTTTTCTCTCTCCCTCAGTATGTCCTGTGTCAGATCATCCCAGTCCTCTTTCCTCATTATGTGTCCTAGAAATATTAACTCTTTCTAAGTATAAGCATTCTTTTTGTTTTCATTTTCCTTAAAACATCCTCATTACTCACATGTCCAGTCTATGGGATTCTCACCATCCTTCTGTAAAACCACATTTTTGTTACCCCAAGTCTCCTCTTCTGTGAGGTGATTGTCCAACATTCACTTCCATAGAAGATATTACATAAGTTTAGTATATTTTTTTTATTTTTAAGAAAATTTTCATGTTTCTTAATATGTTGCTTAGCTTTTGTAAGGCATAGTCATTTTTTTGGTTAAGCGTGTAATGTCAGCCTTGATGTTAAGAAGAAAAAAAATGTGTAAGTGAAAAATTGAGATAAAGTGTCGTTGAGATAAGTAAATAGTTTCTATTTCTTTGTGATTTACAAGGTTGTATCATTTCCTCATTTTTGGGTATTGTATATCACTCGTAGTAGACTGCAAGTTTTTTGGGTCATAAGACAAGGTTGTAGTTGAGATATGTGGAGAAAATCAACACCTATATATAGTTAATCAAGATAGACTTATGGGAGAAAATTCCCCGAATTATCAATTTGCAATAGTCAAGATTTTGTCTTAGCTGCTGGTGGTTTTGTCACTGGCCAAATGTCCTCACTGTTGATGGAAGCACTTTGGTATTGCTGCTGATGGCATGATTAAGCTTGCCTGCCCTGGGGATCCATTGTTAATTCTAGACTAGTTAGATCTACCAAGGGTGAAATCAGTATTGACTTTATAGTGTCAGTGTCTCAGAAATAGCTATAAAAACTGCTTGGGCTTTTTCTGATTGGTCAGAAAAAATGTTTTATAATATAGATATTTTTGAACAGTATTCAAGAGGTGGATGTGCAAAGCCAAATGAAATTAAGGTCTGTTTTTGTCATATGAGCTGTGGATGTTGAAGTGAGCACTTCTGTTAAAGTTAAAGAATTGGAGTTCTATGACATGATGATCAAAATTTTATCTCAAAGATTTTCATCATTTCAAGGAAAATTCAGTTTAATACTCTCATTTGATATTCTCATAAACAGTTGTTTCTGTTAAGTTATATTTAATTCTTATCAAGAATTGAATGAAAAAATGTTTGTTGTGTGTATGTCTTCTCTATGGCAGTGTAACAAGTGTTTGTGCCACCCAAGGTGGTGGTAGAATTTTCTGCCTCTCTAAACAACATTCCAAAATTGGACAACGTCTACAAAATATAACAAAAGATTACAATTACAGCCATTTTTTTGTTCTTATTACAAATAAAAAGAATGCCTGGTATTTTGATGCATTTTTATCTGTGGGTGCCATAGATAGTTTATCCAGTGAAACTTTTAGAGTGAAAATCATGTTAAAACTTCAGTTGAAGCTATAAATCAAGTCATAAACATTTATTATTATCTAAATTGGCTATTATAAAATAATAATAGTTGTGATTGAAGTTAGATTTCATAATTAACCTCTGGTAGTCAATGTGTTAACAAGATATGTAGCAATCAAAATTTTCTCCTCCTGGCATAACCTGCATTCTGTTAATCCCAATCTATAATTAATGGGTTTTTTATTTGTATAATTTTTCATTCTATTGATGAAGAAACATAATCATTTTCTCGGATGTCCCATATATACTTAAAAAAGGTAGTGCTATTTTTATATTTAAACATATCAGATACTTTGTGATTGTATAATACTTGTTTGAATGAGCATTCTATCAATCCCATATAGACCATATTTTTATGACCTGAAACTTAATTATGGTTTGATAAACCATATTGTTTATTTATCAGTTAGCATTAAGTGGGTATAAAACTGAGCTTTTATGATTGTAACTTTTCTTTATTAGATTTATGGTTCAAGACTTTGTTGTTATCATTCACTTGCACTGCCTGTATGGAATCCCATAACACTCCGTTGCCATCCAATTCTATTGTTCATCATATTTGGCAGGGCAGAAGGATTAAAGCATATGTTGCCACAAATCTGCTTGATATAGGACTTTTCTTATCTTCTGCTAACTCTACCTTGTCTATGCTCCCACAAAAGAACTTCACTAATAATTTTGTCTTTATCTCTCCAGCAATGTCTTGCAAATCCAACACTACATTCTTTGTTTTATACTGGATGAAGGTTTCCATACAATTGCTCATTGGTCAGATGATTTCTCAAAGTGATATTCAAGGCCACTCTTATCATGCAAGTGTAGGCTCCATCAAATCTTTTATAGTTTTGAGATAAGGGTCCATACTGTGAAGCCATACAATAGGATGGGGTAACAGCTGTTTGAAAGAGTCCACTTTACATGTTGTCTGGAAGTTTAGATTTCCACACTAGAGATAATTTGTCAATGGCACCCTATGCTTTACCAGTACATGTATTTACACTGTTTTATTACCTAAATAAATAAATTCTTCTACACATTTGAGAGGTGTGCCATTTTGATTTATGCATATGTATTGTTTTGTCTGAGTTAATGAGTTTGTTGTTCTAATTGTTCATTAATCTACTAAATCTCCTTATACACCTGTAACTTAGTTTTATTGTGTTACTAAAAAATACCATGCAATGTAAGTTCTTTTAGAAAATGTTTGAATTGTTTTTTTTTTTCTTTAATTTGACCATAAAGTTTTTGTCTCTAAAGCAAATTAAGGGTTATTAACCAATTTTTCATTCCTTTCTCTTTGTCGTTATTTGATAATCCTACTGTTATCATTATTTTAATACCTTCTTCCCAGTGAATAGAAACTTGTAATTTCATAAGTCCCCAAAGAATGGGTGGCAATGTTTAACCTTTGTGCCTGATAACTGTCCTTTTGACACAGTTTTTTTGTAAACCTGAAAGTTAAACCGCTATTACTGTATGCACTTTTGACTCTGTTGGCAAAGTTTATTTACAAGATTATAAAAATATGTGAACCAAGTACAAGGTGATATTTATTATTTACCTAAGTAGATCAGTTCTCGTATCTGGGGAGCATTCTGACATCAACACCCACATGCAGAAAGGACGTGGAGAATAGAATCAGGGCAGCCCACTCCGCCTTTGGCCGACTCAACTGCCGCATATTTAAAAACCACGCACTGACAATGGCCACCAAAATCATGGTCTTCCGGGCAGTAGTCCTCTCCACCCTTTTATACGCTTACAAAATATAGACCCTATATAGAAGTGAGGTAAAAATGCTAGAACGCTTCCAGCAACTGAAACTAAGGCAAATCCTTAACATCTCTTGGGAGAGCTACACCACCAACACAGAAGTGCTGGACAGAGCCTCAGTGAGCAACGTCGAGGCCACTATCATCTACCACCGCCTCCGCTGTGCAGGACACGTCCACAGGATGGATCCTTCCAGGCTCCCCAAGAAAATCCTATATGGCGAGCTGGCCATTGGGACCAGACCACGAGGAGCACCCAAAATGCGCTACAAGGACCAACTAAAGCGCACACTCACACTTGCCAACATCAGCTCATCCTCGTGGGAAGAAAATGCCAAACTACATGGAGGAGATCAATACGTGATGGCATCGTGGACTTTTATAAAGATTTATTATTTGCCATTTTATAAAGAAATAAATTTGAAAAGAAATTATTAAAAACTGTATTAAAAAATTACATAATTATCAAAATATATAAAAGGACTAGATGCTCTCAACCTATTTTAATGAATTTGTTGTAAGAACAAATGAAAAAAATGCATTTTTTTAAATTTATAATTAGTTACTTGTTTACCTAAATTTTCTTTTTCAATCATTTTTATAAATTTTAAATTATTTTCATTATATAGTTGTTTTACATATTTTTATACACTTGTAAATATAAAATTATTCTTGTAAATAAGCAATCTAATGAATAAATAAGGTTTAATATCTTTATTCTCAAGAATAAAGAAAATGTATAAATCCACTTTTATATGTTTGGGTTTTATTAAAATCCTAATTATTTCTTTTTGAAATAATAAACATTTCCAAGAGAGTCAAAAGGGCATACAGTAATAGCCGTGTCAAGGGAATAACCATCCTTTTGACACACTGTTTATTGCAGACACAAAGGTTAAACATTGCTAAATGGTCTTAGTGATGTGAAGAAAATTGTTGAAATATTTGTCTTATGAAACTTTACAAGAGATTATTTAAAAAAAAAAAAAAATTAAACTAACCTAAGATAGACTTAAGTTAATTTTTATGAAAAAGTTATACTTACAGAAAATTTTTGATTTTCTGTAACAATGAATTTCTCTCTCTACATAACAAAAGGACTATGAGGTATGTAAATTAGTTCGTCTATCATAGGCAATGCATGGCCAGTTTCTTGCTTGCAGCAGAACTACCACAATTCAAAACTCTAAGTATGTAACTCAAGATCATATGTATTTATTACTTCAAACATTATTTTTAGTGGATACCTGTATTTGAGTAGGACATCCCATTTTTTTTTTTTTTTTTTTTTTTTAATAGTTTTTATTTCATCTGACCTGCACATTTGAGAAAACTTAATTAAAAAAAAAAAAAAATTAAAGAATGTGCTCGCTGGCAGGATTTGAACATGCATCCCTCTACATATGCATTTATTTTGCATTACATGACAACTACAGAGAAGTCAATATTTTTTCATCCCACAAAGGGAAGTGTCTTAGTTGAAACCAAAAACATTATTTCTGTCAGTTGATATCACTTCTCTGACCAATTTTTTTTTTTTTTTTTTTTTTTTTTTTTTTTTTTTGTTTTACTGTGATGATAGATATTTGCACTCACGTGGTGGGCCAGTGCTGCATGTGAAAACACTCCCTCTGTGTGTATCACTGGTTGACCAATGCCCTTACAGGCAAGTCTCCACTGAACACCAAAGCCACAAGCGAGATGCTCATAAGGCAGTGACTGGGCACACTGACCTCACTTGTGAAGGAGTACAACCTTTTGGTTGATGTTGCACTAATAAGTTCCGACCAGAACTGAGCAGACTTATTGACTAGGGTTCCACTGAGGTGGCTCAATGATGTGCAGAAGATCAAACCTATGCAGCCAGTGTGCGCTTTTGCTGCGGGTAACCTGAGCCCTGCACATCTGACTGAGGTTTGTCAACACAGTGGACACCCTGGAGTTAAGCAGGCTGTGTCTGTGTTGAAAGTGGTTCTGTGTGCGTGAAATGTGGAAGCAGCTAGGCATGGGTATCATGCACTACAACGATTGCCACTTTTTGACACTGATCAATTACAGAACCACGCAGTTTTCATTCTGGTGGCTGTTGCTTCAGCAAAACCCTGCACCCGTGATCCGGCAGTTGGAGTTTGTGTTTTTTCGAATGTGCACCCCCCCCCACCATCCGAGCTCTAGGCAGATATTGACACTGCCTTCTGTAATCAGCAATTCAGACAATTCCTGGATGAATGGGGTGTCTAATTCCGACCACACTGCACATCTGGAAATGGTATCCTATGGAGACCATATATTGGTACAGCATCACACCCAAGGACGATATTCCTGCTTCGTCCGAGCCTTCAGTCTGCCTCATTCGTACCAGATTCAATTAAAAGCAATTTATGTTGTGTCCTCACCTGACCACCAAGGGATATTGACCCAGTACAGAGAGAGGGATGCAGTTTGTATGAAAAATCCACAGGAACATTGCATATCAAAATTTAAACTAGGCCATGTTACCTAGATAACCAATCCACAATTGGCGGTCATCAACAGCATGCCTCAGCATGTGGAATATGTGCGTCAACAGCTCAGTTTGAGGCCATCAGTGGACAATGGAGTAATGAACGAGGCTCCAGTTCAGGCAGTAGTGACACCCCATCTGAGAGCAAGGGATAGATGGGACCAACCTTTATTGAGTCCCCGCCCCTCATTCCGTGGATTCTGATTAAGACCCCAGTACATCTGACATTTCTGCTGAGAAAGAAGTTCCTCTCCCACTGTGAAGGAGTGCTAGGGTGAAACAACCAGCCTCCCACTGTCACCTGTGTGATCATACAATCGGGGTGGAGTGTGATAATAGATATTCACACTTACCTGATACCAAGTACCCAAGGTGTCTGGCCTGCTGAACTGCCATTTACATGATGTCCAAGGTGCAAGCGTGATCTTGAGCCTTTTTATGAATGTCAGTCATTTGCATGTGAGGACAACCACCCACTTTAAATGATGGTATACAACAATGGTAAGAATCAGAGAAAATATTGGAAGTGAAAGCGAGCAGGCATGGCAGTTGGGAGATTTCTTTTTGGCAAAGACTGCCAAAACATTTACAATGAGCAATTATATCTATATATCATTTTTTTTTTTTTTCAGAATAATAAGCATAACTATTAAAAGAATTTAAAAACCAGCTAAAAACCAATTAGCTATTTTTTTTTTTATCCTTTAAAACAAAAATATCTAAAAATATTTAGATGTTTTTCTCAAATACTGCCAGTATTGCTGGCTTAAATATGTTTTTTACCTTTTGTTTCAATGAGCTTCAAACTAATGTAGCTTACCAGTTTGTCAGTTGTCTAAACAGTTTTGTACAAACTCTTTTACGGATAAGATTTTATTTGTAATTGCTTTGGAGATCTACAAAATTTGTTAAATCATCAGAAAATAAAGAATTTAGTTGCAAATATAAAAAACAAAATATAATACAATCACAATGGATTTTCTTTTAAAAACAAGTGAGTCTCTTGTTTTATTGGTACATGTAATCAATTTTTTTCTTGTAACAAAATCAGTCATTTTATGTTGTGAAAACATTTTTTCTTGTAACATTTTAAAAATTCAGAGAAATTATTTTGTAACATTTTTTTTTTTTTTTGTTAATTCAATACCTCAAATCAAATTATCATTGATTTCAAAATCATGCTGTGTCTGATCCATATCTCATCAACTGTTCACTAAATTTTTAATTCAGAAATTTTCTTCCCAGGAGAATTTTGGAGTACATTTATTGAACCTCTTCAAAAATAGTTTTCACATTTTTCTCAAAGCTTCCCCAATCTTTATTATTACATTCATATATCCAAACACAAACACTGTGAGCCATTCTTCTATAATATAAATAAATTAACATCAGCCATGTTATCAAATTAAATCTAGAAAAAAGAAAAAAAATCAACAGTAAATAAACTGAACACAAGGATTTTGTTACCCACCCTGTATATCTGCCAGCTTAAGTCAGAAGAAAGTAATTTTTATTATATTTATTTATATTTTTTTTTTTTTTTTTTTTTTTTTTTTGATTGGTGACAGCAAAAACATGACAGTTTTCTTTGAATACCTTGTCACTTTGGTCTGTCTCATTCTTTGAACTGTTGTCTCAAATATGAGCAAAGGATGACGTGGCATGCCATAGTTTAGAGATCTGTCTGGTTCATTCTTTTTCAATAAAATTCTTTCACTCTAAGTTTTTATTTATTTATTTCCCTTTTTAATGTTTTTTTTTTCCTAATGTTACTTTATTCAGCAAAATGACCTTTCCAGGGTTATGAGAAACAGGAAATGCCATGTTTTTAAAAGATAGAAAAGTATAGATTAATGAGTTCACAATGGTCACAATTTAAACTATCTTTATAAAATACAAGGTTTTTTAGAGACTATATACACATGTTTAAGATCATTTGTACTAGGCATTCTTTCTCTATTTGATTTAATAAAATGGATGACTTCTGCATTCTTACAGTAATATCAGGTCTTAATGAAACATTTTTGTAGATAGATTTGATAAAGAGGTACTATTGAATATCACCGTATTTACCAGATCTGGTTCATTTTAAGGAGAGGATACCTTGAAGACAATTTAACTAATGACCCTTGTAATATTAAGGGCTCTAACAAGAATTTTTGTCCAAGGATTTTTATTTGCAACTCAATCTCTCAACAATGGAAGTTATACCTTGTTTTGTTTTTTTTAAGCAGAATTTTTGTATACTTAAAGCATCATTTAATCAAATATCTAATTCTTTTTTTTTCCACAAAACTTTAATGTAACATTTATTCTTTATTGTAAATTATTTAATTATCTTTTATCCATGGCTGCTATTAACAAAATGTGTATATATTTTGGGGGAATATTAGAGTAATTTTCATTAAGTGTTTGGGAGGAGTTATTTTATTACTTTATTGGGAATTGTTTAAATACATTTCTGATTTTTTTTTTTTTAAATCTTATGAACAAATTACATTTGTATTTAATATTTTATGTTTTTGAAAAGTGACTGATATTCTCTAAATTTATCTGCAATTTTATGTTCAATAAAATTTGAATTACAATCTGTTATTTATTTTATTTTATTTTTTAGGCCAGTCAAGTAGTGTGTTATGAAAATGAAATCACCAAGTACAAAGAAAAGCTGAATGAGATGGAGTTCTTCCGATCTCGTGTTGATGTAAGCAGATCTTTTAATTTTATTTTTATTTATTTTTATTATTTTTATTTTTTTTTATTTATTTTTTTTTTTCATTCAGTGACATTTGATTTGCATAAAAGAGTGAAAACCATTCTGATAATGACAGGATATTTTCATATAAAAAGTCAACTTTCTATTTAAACAAAAATATTTTATAAAAATTAACTGTAATTACTTCTTGAACAAAAGAACATCATTTATGTACCCACTGTGTTGGACATAAATGTCTTTTATTGAATATTGCTATATGTATTTGGACTTCTGTTCTCTTCATCAGCCAACAATTTGCATTGATTCATTTTTTAAAGTTCAAATGCAAAAGTACAATACAGATTTGTAATGTATAATAATTCAAAATTCTTAAAAAGATAATTCAAAATTCTTAAAGAGAGAAGAGAAAAAAGAAAAGGAGAAGGGGTTACCATGACATAGGATTCTTCTGATTCTATAAAATTATTTTTACATAATCAAGATTTAGGATTTAACTTGTTTATTTAAATAAGGCTCACTCTTAACAATCCAGAACCCTTCTTAAATAACCAATTTGTATGGTGTGTCTGTCCTGTCAATGATAGAGAAACAATAAAAATTACATTTTTGTTTACACTGATCATTATTTGACAGATGTTTGAAAATTGAGGACTTCTTACTAAAAATTTTGAATTATTGTCCTTAAGTTTTGTATTTTATTTTTGTGTTTGAACTTAAAAATTAAATTGATGTATATCTTTGTCTGATGAAGGGAATGGAAATCCCAAAAAAACATATACCAAAATTCAAATAAAAATGCAATAATTTTTCAATTTGCTTTATTTCCATCCACAATGCTATATTACATCTTTGCTAATATAAAACAGACTTGCATGTACTACTTTTTCTAATACTGCATACAAGAATCACTATGATTTTTAACTTTCTGCTAATAGTATTTGTCTTATTCAACTTGATGTAAACAAAAATGTCCATTTGTCTTATCCATAGCAGCATAAAATAGTGAGAAAGGAATTTTGGTCATTAGCCAATGTTAAAAAATAAAAAATAAATGGAATCTTTATAATTTATAACAGTGTGCTATAAAATCTTTGACAATCTTTAACTTTTGTGCCTGCAAAAAAAAACAAAAATGGCGTGTCCAAAGGACAGTTATTCCGTATTATTGTATACACTGTTGACAATGTTTATTTACAAGATTATAAAAATATGTGAATCAAGTACAATGCAATATTTATTATTTACCATTTTATAAAGAAATAACTATTGTAATATAGGTAGAAGCTTATGAAGCTTTATTTTACTCATTCTACTTCAATGTTGAAAAACATTTGTGATGGATGGTTACAAGCAAGAGGGGAGTTGGGATGTGTTTATTTTATTACCACAACTATGAAAACAAGTTTTTTTTTTGTTTTTTTTTATTCATTATTTTATAAAAATATAGAAGTATTTCTGAAGTGTAAGCGTTCTCAAAGCAAATTTGTGGCTTTCACAACACAACGAAAGAAAATCACTTGTAACACGTCAGGAAAATAACTCACAAACGCCGTAGCCAAAACTGCCCGAATTTTTTCCTGGGTACTTGATTATCTCATTCACTACACTCCCCCCTGTCACATAAGTGACACTCATGGGTGGGCCTCTTTATTCTTAAGCTTCTCCGGAGCGGGGCGACTGTTGGAGGAGATTGTGTGTTACGTTCTGAGGTTTCTTCTGATCTGACAACCTCATGCGCAGAGTCTTCATCATCTGAAGAATGTTCTGAAGATTCTTCTTCTGAGGATTCTTCTGGTCTGACAACCTCATGCACAGAGTCTTCACCATCTGAAGGGGTGCTAGCCTTACCTCCGATGGTAATTATGTGTTCACTTTCTGAGCACTCACTGCTAGTGTCACTTGTTGACGTATCTGTACCTACATAGTGACGCAAGTCCTTTATGTGTCTTGGTATGCCATCAACCAGCACAGAACGCAGTTACTTAGTCCAGTGACATGCCCCACCCGGTACCGGGTTGTACACGGCTATGTGGAATTTCACCCCCACGCGATCGCCCAAGTCATCGGCGCTCGTTCATTTATCCGTTCAGTTGAGCGCGTTGCGTCAATGCCTCGTGGCGGACTTTGTACTGATAAATCATGTTGGCTGGCGCAGTTGAGGCGATACATTATTGTCTCTCGGAGTAACATTGTGCCAATACACTGCCTCCATTATGGAACACTGCTTCCTAGCAGCGATTCTTTTGATGCTCCGATGACATCGCTCGATTATGCCATTCCCTGATGGGACATACGCGCAGCGAAATCTGAGGTGTACTCCCCACGAAGCCACAAAATCTTTGAATAGTCCACTGCGGAATGATTATAGTTGGTTCACATATTTTTATACTCTTGTAAATATAAAATTATTCTTGTAAATAAGCAATCTAATGAATAAATAAGGTTTAATATCTTTGTTCTCAAGAATAAAGAAAATGTATAAATCCACTTTTATATGTTTGGGTTTTATTAAAATTCTAATCATCACTTTTTAAAATAGACATTGCTGAGAGTCAAAAGTGTATACAGTAATCGTGGTGTTCAGTGAATAATCATCCTTTTTGACAGACCATTTTGTTTTTTTTTTTTTGTTTTTTTTGTTTTTTTTCAGGCACCAAGGTTAAACATTGCAAAATTTTCATCTCGTAATTCTAATTTTAATTAGAGATATTTACTAAACTGAGAAACAAGATTGTTTATGGCTCTAAAAATGGACATTTTAAAAGAATATATATTCACATAATGCATGCAAATATATTAAAACAAAGGAGGAGAAATATCAAGGATAAGAAAGAAAGATTACCCACTATGAAGTGGTTAATCAAAAAAATATTTTTAAAGCAAACCATTTAGCTTCTTCGCTTTTCACCACTTTATGATGAGTAATACCTTTTTCTTACATGCTAAAAGATGGCTTTGGAGTCTAAAAATAAAGAAAACAATGTTAATATTTTGTATTTTAAAAGAAAGAAGAATATTATTTTTAAAACAAAAAATACTAGTATTATAGGTAGGAAGGAAATCACTAAATAAAGAACAATTATGCACTGAAGATCCTTCTGCTCTTTGGCTGAGCTCTGAAGAGTGAGGAGTGATAACCGGTTAAGCATTCTTTTTGTTTCTTTTTTTATGTATTTTTTACTTCACCACTTTACCATGAGTAATACATTTTTTCTTATCCTTGTTTTTCCTCCTCTTTTGTTTTAATATAATTGTATATATTATGTGAATATAGTCTCTTTTTAAAATGTCCATTTTTAAAGTCATGATAAAATTTGTACTCCTCATAGATTATTTAAATAAGATTAAAAAATTGCATATTGTCAAAATACTTTCCATATCTAACATCTCTCTAAATGGGATAAAAATAAAAAATATTTATATATACAATTTCTTACATAAATTCATTCTCTGGTCTTTTGTGTTCTATAAATATGGATTTGTGGCATTCTAAACTAAACTTGATAAATGCTATGTGCATGTTGACAGAATCTAACACTTACTCACTTTGACATCTTCATTGCATTATGTGGGGTTGCTTGTGTGAGTGTTACCAGAATTAAGACCCTGAAAACACTATAGCCACAGGTTTTGGTTAATGATGGCTGCTGAAGTAAAAAAATATTTGCTCAGTGCCATATAGTCTTCCTGTATTCAAATTCTCAGATTTTACTGTGTATAAATATCTTAATATAAGGAAGAATGGTTTTACTCATATTTTCAACTGGAAATCAAGATCTACATAGCAAACTAAATGAATGTCATTAATTTTGACAGGTGACTAAGTGGAAATCCTGATTCAAAAACTTGCTTGTCCAGTAATGGCTTTCTACTAGAAATACCAGTATGACCTGCGATGCTTGGCTTTTTGTGTCAAAAATATAAATGTTACAAAAGAAAAATTAAAACTAAAAACCAAATGCTTAAAATTTACCATATTTTGTGACTTTTAAAAAAAAATATGTCCCTCAAAATCATTACATATCCTCCATGTTGAAAGTCAAGATTACAAAGAATATAATATATTCTTAATATATATAACACAGAATGAATGAACAGACAAGCTGGATTTATTGAACAAGCCAAGATTATAGTGATTGGGGAACCATCACTTGGGAGTCAGTTTCACAAAGTAGCAGTTTGTGGAAAGACACTGCCCAAGTGGAACTTGCATCTCATAATGGAATACAAAGAGAATAAGGGTGGTTTGCCATAATGTGGCAGGTCTTAGCCATGAATTCTAGTATTAGACAAAAATGCATACATACAAAATCTTAACCCTTTTTTCTTTCCTATTGTCAAATACATTGAACTCTTTCCTATTGTCAGATTCATTGAACTCTTTCCTATTGTCAAATACATTGAACTCTTTCCTATTGTCAAATACATTGAACTCTTTCCTATTGTCAAATACATTGAACTCTTTCCTATTGTCAAATACATTGAACTCTTTCCTATTGTCAAATACATTGAACTCTTTCCTATTGTCAAATACATTGAACTCTTTCCTATTGTCAAATACATTGAACTCTTTCCTATTGTCAAATACATTGAACTCTTTCCTATTGTCAAATACATTGAACTCTTTCCTATTGTCAAATACATTGAACTCTTTCCTATTGTCAAATACATTGAACTCTTTCCTATTGTCAAATACATTGAACTCTTTCCTATTGTCAAATACATTGAACTCTTTCCTATTGTCAAATACATTGAACTCTTTCCTATTGTCAAATACATTGAACTCTTCAGAATACTTTAAAGTGGCCAACTGTATATCAATGAATGAACAGACAAGCTGGATTTATAACTTCATGTGATTTCTTTTATGCATGAACTCTGCCTTCTGCCTGAAAGATCTGAAAAAATTATTCAGCTGAGATGATGCTAATCTTTCATAATCAAATGGCAATATTCTTTGACCAATGTGACACACATTAATGACAGTACACTTATTGGTCAATGATGACAAAATTTTATGAAATGGAGGATACATATTTTTTTTTCAAATGTATAGCTGGTAATAATTTTTTACAAAGTATTTCTGGTATTAAAACCTAATTTTACACTTTCATATTGTTTTGACCTTAGTTTGGGAGTTAACAATTTACCCATAGCTGGGACCCTAACAGGTGCTACCACCCCCCAGGTCAAAGTGAACCTGGGAACACCAGCAATTAAGAGGTGGTTCCATGCTCCTCAAAACCTCCTGATCAGACATAGTTTGTCATCTTACCCAGGATGTGTATGTAGTTTATTGTCAGACCCAGGACGGAGGATACATTGTACAGGATGTTAACTGATAGATTGAGTTGCACCAGTGTTGAACTGGGATTTGATTTGTTTCCCTCAGTTGAATGGTTATCATCCTTGTCAGTCACTGGTAGTCCCATTCTTGTATCACTTGTCAATATCTGCAGTTTTCATGTGCTGTTGATGTCTGTTCAGAATTCAAATATTCCTGGTATATTGTTACTGTTTCCAAAAAAGTGTCCTATCTTACTGGTTCCCACTATAATTCTGTGCTCAAATAGTGTTAAATAATGTCTCTATACTATGAATGCCATATCCACATTACTGTTTTACCTATTATATCTAAGTCCATTTCTACAAATGAAGGAAGGGCAAATTATCCTATGTACTGCTGTTGCTATTATTATTTTTTTTTTTTTTTTTTTTTTTTGCACTTAAGTTTATATCTTAGCTCTTAGAAAGTATCACTTGAGCTAAATTGTTTTGTGTCTTGAATTATTTTTGGGTTTTTTTTGGACAGGAACTTCGGGAGGACAACAGAATCTTGGCAGAAACGCGTACGTTACTGGAAGGTCAACTGAACAATGCTCACAAACGTATCGATTCTGTCAAGGAACTGGAGAGAGATTTGATCAAGTGTAAGAAACAAGTGCAGGATTTAACAGAGGTCAGTTACCTCACTTCATCTACACCTTTTATTTTTTTTTATTTTATGTTAATTTTTTTTTTTTTTAAGTTTAAAAAAAATTTTGTATATTTTTTTTATTTTTTAAAATTGTTTTTTATTTTTAAATTTCATTTTTATTCTTTTAAAATATCTGAAGATCATTTAAACAATAGCAAAGGTTAACTAACTGAAAGTAATTTAAATAAGTTAATATCTGTTGCCTTTTAAAAAAATTTTCTATTTTTTTTTTTTTTTTTTTTTTTTTTTTTTTTTTTAAATGAAGACACTATGCTGGCTTTTGGGGCTTGTAAATTGTAGCTCAATAATGCATTTTAGTTTTGGTCAGTATAATATTAGTGATGTCATTTTTCTTGTAAAAGATCTTAATTATCTAAATAATTTTGGATATCAGGAAAATCTCTAAAAGTTTTAATTGACTGTACATGACAGACAAATTTAAAATATTACCAGAGACAGACGAAGATGAGGACAATAATCTGCAGGTAAACAGTGTAAATAATTACCAGGGACAGTTACACTGTTTAAAGCTCATTCAACTTAATAGAAAATAATTCATCTTTCTCTTTCATTTTTTTTTGTTTTTTTTTTTTTAAATATGAAAAAGATAAAAGGCCTTTAAGATCAATTAGAGATTCATTTAAGTTTAGTAAATTTACAGAATAACACTCACATCAGTTTAAAGCATAAAATTAAGTTAATCCAATTTTTCCAAAAAAAAAAAAATAAAATGGATAAAAAAATAATTTCCTATACAGATGAAGATTAAATTCAAATGTAATTGAATAAAAGCCTTGGATGGAAATAATATTGTGATTGCAATAATACTTCAGATTTTAATTATCTTAAAAGTCAATGAATTACTCTCCTTAATTTGTACTTTTAAAAAAAATTTCAGTTACAATGGATTAAACGGTATCTGAGCTACAATTCTAATTTTTTTAATGTTTTTATTTTCTTTATTTTATTTTATTTTTTTAATCATCAAACCGTATTTTTTGGTCTGATTGTTGGCCAATGATAGTTATTCTCCAACATTCTTTTTTTGGGAGGACCTTGAAATAATCATAGCAAGGATGTAATACTAGCTTAGTTTTTGTAGTTAGCAAAAGGAATGAAATCACATCAGAAAGAGTCATTAAGATGTTTTATAAAAAGATTGCATACTTTAAAGTATCATCAGTGGCAGCAGTTTGTTGCTCTGGAAATTTTACTTTTCCTTGATGATAGTGAAACTAATTTTTTGCTGAATTGCAAATTATAAAATTTAAAATGCTATCTGCTCATCCTAAACCCAGACATGCTTATCTTTAAATTGAAAATTGATGAAGCTGATGTTATTCTTTGTTAGAAAGCAAAGCAACAGTTTCTTTAATGTGTAAATAAAAGATTTTTTTTCGTTTTAATGCCAAGCTGTCAATTCTAGAAATTGGGGGGGAGAGAGGAATCTTATGCAAGCATGTAACCTCCTAAGGATGTTACTTTTTTGTTTGTTTTTCATTTTCCTAGCCAAATGTTTTTAATGGAATGCTGAGTTAGATATCACTAACATCTTAAAAATCTCGGAACATGCCTGGATTTTTCCTGAGCCACTAAGTCTTCTAAGATACTGACTTTGTAGAAGGAATAATTATTTCAATGTGCTTCTGTAAGGCTAGCAATTTAGAAAACTTGGGTTTATGCATGTCCAAAGACAAGAGTGAAATCTATTTTTGCTTAAATGAAAAGAACAGGTGCTGACTTGGCTTTGATCTCTGGTAGACAGTGAACATATTGAGGGTTTTATGGTTTTAAGATGCAAGGGGTTACTGAGTGAGAGGGAATATGGAAAAAAAATAAACATTATTAAGGAAAGTGAACAATAAAAGAACAAGAATAAAGAAAACAGAAAATAACTATTGTCATTGCATTTAAATTTTTTAGGATCAAACAACTGGAAAGCAAGTAGGCAGAAAAGAGTTCCATAAGCAAGAATATGAAAGAAGAAACTGTTAGCATAGAACTTACTGTTACCTCTAGCCATTTGAAGAAAGCTCATCAGAACAATTACCATGAAAATATTTATAGGAAAGGTACAGGAAAGCTATGTTATGGCAATGGGAAAGTGACTGAAGCTGAGATGCCAGATCATCACCACTAACATTGTAGATTCTTCTTTGTATTTTATCAAGAATCTCTACATATATAGCAGAAACATCAGATCAGATGTGGCAACAATATTCAATGCATGGACAAATGGTAGACTTATAGTTTCTGACAAGAAAAATTGTCTAGTACAACACAGTGTACTAACTTTGCTAGTAGCAGACATAGCAACTGATTCAATATAATGGTTCCACTTCATGCCAGCGGAAAATGTTACCCAAGAAGTTGCAAGGATATACATTTAATGTACATTTCTTTTAGTTTTTTTTTTTGTTAGTATTATGTTTAGCTTGTGTCTACCAACAAGCATTGAAACCTTTCAATCATATCAAATGTTAAGCTATTTCTGTGTTTATAAGATCCAGAATACCCAAGAATAAGAAAGAAGGACTAAAAAGAGAAAGTGTCTGAATTTCTGTGAAGAGGTTTTCGTTACTACTAAACAATGATCTTTTTTTATTTTATATAAGTTTCCCTTTTCTTTTATTTTTTTTCTACAATTTTAGCTTTTGCCATGTTATCATTTCCTTACCTATGCCATCTGAAGGACTTTTTGGGGAATTTATGCTACTGTTCTATTTCTCTGTTCATTTAGTGTACATTTCTACATTACATGACCCAGGTACCTGAGGAAACCTTAGGTACAGCAGCTGAAATGTTACGATAAAAACAAATGAGAAAAAAATAAGGAAATTAGTTAAATAAATCAATAATAAAAAGGTGTTTTCATTGTATCATTATTTTTTTCTTACTGAGTAATGAATGATATCAATTTTACTGTTAAAACTGTTATATCGCATGTAAATGCATACATATGATATAACACTTTATATATCATACCTGTAAGTGCATACATGTATGTATCATAAAAAAGTGTTGGAATGACTTAAGTTTTAAATCTTCAATGCAGAAGTCTGGTATCATGAAAGCCATGTCCAGTTTAGCATTAAAGCATCATCATAGTCATCATATTTTGAGTGGATTCTCTTTTTCCTTTTCCTTTTTTTCCTTTTCCTTTTTCTCCTTTTCCTTTTCTCCTTTTCCTTTTCTCCTTTTCTTTTTTCTTTCCTTTTTCCTTTTTTTTTTCTCCTTTTCCTTTTTTCCTTTTCCTTTTCTCCTTTTCCTTTTCCTTTTCTCCTTTTCCTTTTCCTTTTCTCCTTTTCCTTTTTCTCCTTTTCCTTTTCCTTTTTCTCCTTTTCCTTTTTCTCCTTTTCCTTTTTCTCCTTTTCCTTTTTCTCCTTTTCCTTTTTCTCCTTTTCCTTTTTCTCCTTTTCCTTTTTCTCCTTTTCCTTTTTCTCCTTTTCCTTTTTCTCCTTTTCCTTTTCTCCTTTTCCTTTTCCTTTTTCTCCTTTTCCTTTTCTCCTTTTCCTTTTCTCCTTTTCCTTTTCTCCTTTTTCCTTTTCTCCTTTTCCTTTTCTCCTTTTCTCCTTTCTCCTTTTCTCCCTTTTCTCCTTTTCTTTTTTTCTCCTTTTCTCCCTTTTTCTCCTTTTCTCCCTTTTTCTCCTTTTCTCCCTTTTTCTCCTTTTCTCCCTTTTTCTCCTTTTCTCCCTTTTTCTCCTTTTCTCCCTTTTTCTCCTTTTCTCCCTTTTTCTCCTTTTCTTCCTTTTCTTCCTTTTTCTTCCTTTTTTTCCCTTTTCTTCCTTTTTTTTCCTTTTTTTCCCTTTTCTTCCTTTTTTTCCTTTTTTTTCCTTTTCTTCCTTTTTTTTCCTTTTCTTCCTTTTTTTTCCTTTTCTTCCTTTTTCTTCCTTTTCTTCCTTTTCTTCCTTTTTCTTCCTTTTTCTTCCTTTTTCTTCCTTTTTCTTCCTTTTTCTTCCTTTTTCTTCCTTTTTTTTCCTTTTTTTTCCTTTTTTTTCCTTTTTTTTCCTTTTCTTCCTTTTTCTTCCTTTTTTTTCCTTTTCTTCCTTTTCCTTTTTTTCTTTCCCCTTCTCTTTCCCCTTCTCTTTTTTTTACTTTTATAACAATAGTAAGTCTGTTTATTTTACATTCTATTTCCACTAAACAAGCAGCATAGATAAGAATTAAAGAAAATCTCCTGACAAATTTTGAACTTGCATCTTTTTTTTTCTTTGGAGCCTCAAAAAAAAAAGAAGTTAACTCCTGATTTAAAGTTACAATTAAACCCAAACATGTTGCTAACTTCTTCATAGCTGTTAAAAGAACTGACGTTCTTAATAGTTACAAATTATAGAGATGTATTTAAAATTATTTTTGTGCAAAAACGACATTTATTGAAGGGTTGTTTCAAAATAGCAAGACTTACTTTGATAGAGTAGGAGAACTACATAAGAGTTTTCAGGTACCATCTTTAAATGCCTAATTACTGCATAAACTATCTATTACAATCTGAGAGGTCTACTCAGTAACTGTTAACTATTGGATGTACTTATATCTTGAAAAAGCTTACATTGCCTGATGCTGAGATATATGAACTAAGAAAAGTTCAAGTGACATCTTGTTAACCATTTCCAGGGTTCCACATTGAAATGCTCATCAGGGCCAGATGATTGATAAGTCCTACTAACCTGGAAAAAACCTATAAAATTCTTGGAAATTTACTGTTTTTGAAATTGAATGAAATGTAGATTTTGTAAATCTTGACTTAGTGATAGCTTGAACAATACTAAATACTGTATTTCAACACTGGTCAGCATGTTGCAAAAAAACTTCTAGTCAATAAAATAGCAGAGCAAACTAGTTCTCTCACCTTGGTTGGAAACCAGTTTAGGAGAAAGGCAACTTTTAATTCAAAATGTGTGACTAGAAGGCTGGCAACTTCATCCCATAAAACCTATTTGCCACAGCAATATCACCTAGTTTGATGTTGCAGCTTCATACCCCATAAAGAGTTTACAATTTTAAAAAGAATATTATCATAATAGATAATGAAGGGAAAAGGAAGGCAAAGACAAATGTAATGAAGTAATCGGGGGGAAAATTTCCTTTTTGTTTATTTTCCAAATTTTGATCTATTTTTATCGTTTATGAAAAATTATAAGTTTTAAAAATATCCCACATCAACAAGTGGTTATCTAATAAAATGTGAGAGAATTTTGTGTGTAAAATTTCAGTATAATCAATTCAGTAGATTCTCATTTTGTAGGTAACATAAAAATACCTATAAAATTAATTCTGTAAAAATAGAAATGGGTGTAAGACAAGGATGTGTCTTCTCGCCAGAGCTTTGCAACCTATAGAGTGAGGCCGTTCTGAGAGAAGTAAAAATTCTACCAGGATTCATTATTGGTGGCCACAATCTTAACAACATAAGATATGTCGATGACACAGTGTTGATAGCAGACATAGAAAAGAAACTACAGTAACTCCTACTGAAAGTAGTGAAGGAAAGCAAGAAGAAAGGACTAAATATCAGTTGTAAGATAGAATGCATGGTTGTTAGCAAAAGAAATAACCCAATGTACAAATTGGAGATACCAAATGAAACAAGTACAAAAATTTAAATATTTGGAAAGTTTTTTAAAAGTGAATGGAAAGTGTGACACTGAAATCTTGAAGGCACATTGGAATAGCAAAAGATTCCTAATGATAAGCCATTAAGAAACGGATAAATACTATTAGAAACAAAGAAAAGAGTACTGAACTGTTACATAATATCAGTCCTCCTATATATCAATGAATGCTGGATAATCTCCTCAAAGATGAAGAAGACACTTGAAGAAATGCTTCTACAGAAGGATGCTGAGTATACCATGGACCAAACATGTGAGCAACGATGAAGTTTTGGAGGAAATGGAAACCTAAAGGACACTTATACTTAACATCAGGAAGACAAAGATGAACTTTCTAGGGTATATGAAAGAAGGCTTGGAAAATTTGATACTCACAGGACACTGGCAGTAAGAGGGACAGAGAAAAACACATAACCTACCTAGTGAACTTGAATAAACGGATGGCAGAACAAGGTTTAGAAAAGAAAACAAAAATACAAAATTTATTTATCCTGGGTAAGATGATAAACTACATTTGATAACAAGACCTTTGATCAGAAGGTTTTGAGGAGTGTGGAACCACCTCTTAATTGCTGGTGTTCCCAGTTCCACCCTGACCTGGGGTGGTAGCACCTGTCAGGGTCCTAGCTATGGGCAAATAGTTAACCTTTCAAATAGGGTCAAAACACTATGAAAATATAAAAAATAGGTTTTAATACCAGCAATACTTTTTTGGAAAATTTTTTACCAGGAATACATTTAAAAAAAAAAAAAAATATTACCAGCATTAATTAACCCAATGAGGTTGATATTCTGTAAACCAAACCAAACCAAAATTTATTAAGTGCTACAAAGGAGAGAAAATTGTGGAGAGCCATAACTGACAATGTCCTGAAAGAACATGGCATATAGAAGGAAAAGTGCAAATTTGTGTCAATGGATGACAGAACAAGTTTTAAGAGAGATAACAAAATGACAAAATTTATTAAGAGCTACAAAGATCAGGAAATTGTGGAGAGCCATGACTGACAATCTCTTGAAGGGACATGGCTCATAGAAAAAGATATGGTTTTACTTTTAAGTTTGCATTATGATGAGGCTTCCAATGTCCTTTTAGATCTGTTAAGAATCTTAACTTGATACAATTTCAATCATTCTTTTGTTATTAGTCCATTTACTTTGGAGTTCTATGGCTCAACTGTAGATAATAGAAATTTCTGCCATGGGTTGTGTATGTGATGCTGGGTGTTTAACGACTCCAGATCAAATTTATCCAACTGGAAAATAAAATCTCATTGCTACAGGTGAGGTAATTTAACCTTGAATCTTAGGGTTATTTTAATGCAAGCTTTTAAATTGATTTTGTTTTTCAGCAATTGGATACAGAAAAAGAAAAAGTTCGAGTCCTAACTGAGGAAAATGCCTTGTTGGAATTTGAGAAAAAAAACAGACTCCAAGAAAGCACAACCCTCGAGCAGGAATTGGAAGAAGCTCATGCAAGGACAAGTGGTAAGTTTTGTTCAGTCATAATCTTTATTTTTTGTATATATCAACTATTTAATATATTTTTATAATACAGGTTGAGAATCCTTTATCCGAAATTCTTAGAACCAGGAGAGCTTCAGTTTTCAGATTTTGGAATACAGGCTTTTTAATTTGTATATAGTATCTATAAAATGAGGCAGCTTGGGAATGGAGCCCAAGTATAAACAAAATATTGCTTTATATAAATAACATATACCCTGGAGGTAGTTTTATATAAATAACATATACCCTGGAGGTAGTTTTATATAAATAACATATACCCTGGAGGTAGTTTTATATAAATGACATATACCCTGAAGATAATTTTAAATACAATTTAATAAATTTTGTGTACATACAGATACATGTAATGACACTAGTCATGTAATACTTACATAGATTTTTAAGTGGTAAAATTACTTACAAAAAATATATAAATGCAGGACTTTTTGACATTTTAAGTAATATCTTTACTGTGTACAAATCGCCTGGTAAGTAATCCATGAACGAAGGAGTTTCTGTGATGACCACTGACAAAAAACTGGCACCAATGTAGGGTAAGCGGCCGGACTTTCTTAAGTTTTTTATTCGTGGCAAGTCATGTCAGCATTTGAAAAACTTTTGGATAAAAGATACTCAACCTCTATATACATTTCTGTCTTTCTTTCATGTGAATTGTGATCAAATATGGATCAGAATACGACATAATGTTAGGATAAGGAACAAATAGGAAATGTTTATAAATTTAACATTTTGCTTTTATTTAAGTTTCATCAGAAATAAACAATTTCTCTATGGATCTATTTGTAGGTTTGTTTGTTTGTTTTTTTTTGTTTTTTTTTTTTTGTTTTCTTGAAAAAAAACAAGACAGTGGCTTCAAATATTATACAACAGAGAAAAAATTGACTCGGGTCTTTAATAGACCAGACATAAAAACTGAGAGAATTTTTATCCTGATATATAGTAGAAGATAATCTTCCATTTAACAATATGCTATTTACTCTTCTAAGACATTGTGATTTTTTTTTTCTTTTCTTCTTTCCATTAAGTGGATGTATGTGTGGTGTAATGGATAGTAGCTCAGAATGAGATATGAGAGAGCCAAGTTCGAAAGTTGAGTTCATTACATTCATTTATGTGCAAATACACTTGAGAAAGGTATGAATCTATCTCTCTGTGAATCTCCCCAGCTATGGTTTAAATAGTAGGGCAGACTAGTTTCTTCAGCCTTGAGTAGCAACCAGTCTAGGAGAAGTCAACACTGAATTCAAATTGTGTGTAGCCCTGTTGAAGCATATATTGTACAACTAATAAAAGGATCGTGACGTTTATAATGATGACCCTGTAATTATGACTGGTCGGCCTCCGTTTATTTTGATTCCATTTAGAATTAAACCATGAGTTATCTCCCTCTAATCAATGCCTAAAATTGAGATAATTACAGTAGAAGAAAGCTTTTAAAATGTTTGTTTTTTTTGGGTTTTTTTAACAATGTTCTTCACCCTGTTCATGGCCCGAGAGCCACTCGTGGTAAAAGGCACAGTTTATGTGGATATGTGAAGGTAACTTTTGAAGTTTAGTTGTCTTTAGGAGGACAATCAAACTCTGTTAATTGTTGAATTCTTTTAACTTATAACAGTGAAATTGTTATCTATTTTTCTAATTAAAACAGAAAAAAATTATAAAATTGTATTATAAATATTGGATGGGTGGTTAGTGTAACAGAATATCAGCATGGCAAGTGGAATTGGTGTCAAATTCAAATTCTTAGTCTGTTACATTCATTTTCACTCAAATGCCCCTAAAAAAAGCATGATTCTCTTCTTTCCTCAGCTATGGAAAGGTAGATTGAGCTTTTTAGCTTTGAATGGTAATCAGTCTAAGAGACAGAAACTATAAATTCCAAACTGTAGGGAAGGCAGGGGGAAATTACTTCACTATTTTCCCCCCCACAAAAAGATGGCTACCCACAGATAAGGAATCTGTGGAGAGTTATAATTACTTACATCCTGAGTGGACATGACACTTGAAAAAAAAAATTAAAAATATTAAAAAAAATGAAATTCTAAAAGGTGAATAATCTTATGAATATGTCTTTTTCAATTTAAATATAAAATTGTAAATCAAATTACCTAAATAACTAAGCATAAGCAGTGATCATAACTTGAAAGAGTATTAACGTTGATCACCCCCCCCAAAAAAAACTAAAAAAAACAAAATCTTTTGCATTATGTATCAACATTAAAAGAGCAAATAAATATTATTGATAAATAAAATGAGAAAAATATTACCACTGTCAAAACTTAGGTAAAATTTAAGTGGAAGCAATGTTCTATAAATATATTTTTAATGATAAATATAAAAATATTTTTAATCATACTTATTATAAACCCCAGGTGGTTGTTGTGTGTGTGTGTGTCTGTACGTTTATATATTGGATCGGATTTCCTACATTTTTCAACCAATTTCAACAAAACTTCACAGGACTATGTAAAATTACCTTGCGGTGGTTCTGACAGTGCCAAAAATTAGGAAAGCGCAATTACTTTTGCACAAAATCAATTTGAAAAACGATTAAGAGGCATCACTTTCGTGGAATGAAAGGGGGACAACTCATATCGAGTTATACTTATCATAAAATCCAGGTTGTTTGTGTGTGTTCATTTATATATGGGATCGGATTTCCTACATTTTTCAACCGATTTCAACAAAACTTCACTTTTCTTTTTTTTTTCTTTTTTTGGCAGGTAGTGTTTCTTATTGTCTTGCACACTTTTTTCTTTATTTTTACATTCAGAATGCTTTAAAAATTCCATTTACAAGACAATTGTTTATAATAAAATTCTATTCAATCGGTAGACTCATAATGATTGAAAACAATGTTTTTCTTTGAGGTTGGGTTTGACCAATTCATAAAAAAAAAAAAATAATTAAGACATGCGTGTCCGTCAACCTTGAGCAATAATCTTTGTCAATTTTATTTTTTAGTCTTTATGATGGTCGATACTGGGCTCTACTGCTAGTAATGAATAAAAATAGCCTGACATCTCTTTTAATCCTTAAATAGTGAGAAGAAATTGCACACCAAACATGTAGTAAAAAAAAAAAAAAAAGTAAAGAAAATTCATGATTTTTTTAAAAAAAACATTATATTTGAACTTTTCTATATTATAAAGTAAAGAAAAAGGAAAATAAATTTTATATTCCTAAATTTAATATTTTATAAAAGTACGACACATGATATCACTTATCATGTATGATACAGTGGAGTAATGGATAGCGGCTCATATTGAGGAATCAGAGCTGAATTCAAATTCCAGTTGAATCCATTACATTCACTTACATGCTAATACCCTTGGGGAAAGGTATGAATCCTCCTTTTCTTCTCCCCCTAGCTATGGGTAAATAGCATGACAGACCGGGTTCTATAGCCTTGGATGGCAACTGGTCTACCGCAGAAAGAAATGGCAGCCTACTGCGAGAAAAAAATCTGCCTCATCAGTCATGTATCAAAAGATACCTAAGCATGTTTTACGCCTGGCACATAACTGACTGATGATACTTGTTATGGTGTAATGGATATTGGCTCCAAATGAGAAATCAAAGAGCTGGGTTCAAATTCCAGTCAGGTTCATTACATTCACTTATGTGCGCATATCCTTGAGAAAGATATGAATCTATCTCTTCAGCTACCCGCCACCAGCTGTGAGTGTAATTGCAGAACAGACTGGGTTCTATAGCCTTGGTTGGCAACCAGTCTACCGCAGAATGAAACAATCTACTGCAAGAAAATCTTCTGCCTAGTCAGTCATAAATTAAATGAGACATAATCACCCAATCATGTATCATGTATGGCAATTAACTGATTCCTTGACACATTTCATGCTTAATGGAGCTATACCTTCTTTACACCAAATTGTCTTTTTTTTTTTCTTTTTTTTTTCCCCTCTTTTCTCTTTGGGAAATATACATACAGCCATAGCACACTGTAGCTTGTTCTCCCAGCTTTATTTACTGGCAAATACTCCACAATATTATATAACCTCATGAATCTTAGTAAATAGTAAATTTATGAACCCTTGAGTCACCAATTGGTTATTCAGATTTAAATTATCAAATGATGCCTGTATCACTGGAAAAAGCTTGAATCTTCAATATCTGCTGATCTCAAA
Source organism: Acanthosepion pharaonis (assembly GCA_903632075.3). Lineage (NCBI taxonomy): Eukaryota > Metazoa > Mollusca > Cephalopoda > Sepiida > Sepiidae > Acanthosepion > Acanthosepion pharaonis. Next base: position 573,871 of record CAHIKZ030005614.1, read on the forward strand.
TGAAACCTCAATTAATGATGCTTGCTATTTAAAGGTTAATGACTCGAGCAAATGTGTTAGATTAATGTTCTCATCACTATTTACATTATTCGGACTATTGTCCTCATCTGTGTCGTCATATTTATTACAATGTTCCTGCCGTTGTACGCTCCAACCTTCTTAAAATGGTAGGAATGTCAAACTGAACCCTTTATTTTGCTCACTGGGGTAGACTGTTCTAGTTCCACATGCCATGTCTAATGGATGTCAATTATCAGTTATCTCCTATTAATTCCCCTCACCAAGTTCTCCACCACCTTAACCAGGTATTGAACTCACACTCTTTTGGGACCTATCACTGGATCTAACTAATGCCTTTATCCACTGTACCATGTGTCCTTGGCAACAAATATAGTGACAAAGATGAGGACAATAGTCCGAATAATGTAAATAGTGTACATAATAGCTCATCTCTGAAATATAAACAGATACTAATGTTGTCATGCACGTATAAACTATGAAAATTAACCTTGATTTTTTTTTTTTTAATCTATTATTCTAGGTATCAGCTTGTCTGATCAACTGAGTGAAACTTCCAACACAAAAGTGTTGCGTCTGGAGCTTGAAAACCAGCGACTGCAACAGAAACTGGATGAGTTGCGTGATACCTCCCTGATAGAAAGCAGTGCACTGAACACAGAACTGGAGAAAGAGAATAAACGTCTAGCAAAGAAAGTTGAGTCCCTACAAGAAGAGATGAAGTCTCAGTCCGATAAGTGCATAGACCTTGAACAAAAGTCAAAAATGTTTGAGGAAGATAAGGACAAAATGTTACAAATGGTTGAGACAGTGAAGGAGAATACTGAACGGCAGCTGAACGAAGTGAAACGTGAGAAGGAACACTTGGCAGAGACAATTACAGCGCTGAGAGACAGAAATGAGAAGACAAACGACACAAGATTAAAAGAATTAGAATCTGAAAACAAGAAGCTGCATGACAAGATTTCAGAGTTTACGTCAAAATGTTCAAAATTAGACTTTGAAAATCAACAAATGAAAAAATCGTGTGACCGGTTGAAAGCCTCCGCTGACCGACTGACAGAAGTTGAAAATGCAAACATGAGTCTAGAACGGCGAAATGCTGACCTGAAGAATGCTGTGAGTACACTTAAATTGGCCTGTGATAAATACGAAAACACCGAACAGAACAATTCACGTTTGGAGATTGAGAACAAGAAATTGAGTAAGACAATTGAGAGCCTGCAAGTGTCACTCTCCAAACAAGAGATGTTAATTGAGGAACATATTTCATTGACCGTCGAAAATCAGAAACTGCAGAAGACTCTAGAGTCATTAAAAGGTGCCACTGATAAAGTTTTAGAATTGGAACATGAGAAGGACGAGCTGAATCGTGAAATCCAGCAACTAAAGAAGACTATTGAGTCACAGCGGATTGAGCGGGTCAAATATGAGCAGATGGAGATGGACATTCTGGACATGGATAATGAGAACCTGAAGCTGCAAAAGACATTAGAGATGACTTCACGCCGTCTCCACCAGCTCGAGCAGGACAACAATGACCTGGAGGTTGAAAACGAGAAGCTTCAGGTTTCTATTGAGACGCTCAAAATCTCCTGCAAAAAATTTGAGAACAAAGAGGAGGAAAACAAAGAGCTGGAAAATGAGGTGAACAAACTGAGTAAGGACAAATCAACACTAGAGAAGGAGAACAAAAAGCTAAAGCATGTCCTTGAAGCAACTGAAGCCCACCTTGATGGTCTGACATCCAAGCACAGTGCATTGGACATGGAACACAAAAACTTAAAGAAACTACATGAAAAGAGTAAAGACAGTATTGAAAAGATGCATGAATTTGAAAAAGAGAACAAAGATTTGCAACAACAACTGCTTATCAACAAAAAGACCCTGGCAACTCTGAGAGAGGTGAGTGTTTTCTATTTTTTTCACAACAAATTATGCAGCACTTATTTTGATTAACTGCATTACTTAGAACAATTACTTTACTACTTATATAAATGTAAAAAAAACAATAGATTTAATAGTTAGCAATAATATAAGTGACAAACATTTCTAAAAAAGCATTTTTGATGAATTACGGCTAATTTGTTTAAATAATGCCCTGACTATTGTTTGCATCATGTGTCAATAATTGTAAGTAAAATGATGAATTAAAATAAGTAACCAAATAATCTTTTTAAGTTCTCTGAATATTGGTCCCATTTTTTTCTATATATTATAGATAGTGGTTTCCAAAGTAACTATTTTCCTTGCTAATTCTTACATAATAAACAAGTTGCTTTTTTTAATGTGGGCTTTTAAAAAATACCCAAGGAATCTTGATGTTATCTGTAGACATTATGGGATGTTTTGATTCTTCCTTCACGATGTAATGATCTGTTACTGAGATGAATAATGTTTTGTAATTCTCCCCTCCTCCACCAGGCTAAATAGTAAGACTTGTATCTGGAAAAATCATTGTTGTTGTCAAAAAATTATTAATACAATATTCACTTAGAAAAAAATATTTAAATAATTATTCTTACCATCAAAAAAATATATTTTTAGCTTTAAATAAAAGATTGATAAGTCATAAAAAAATAAATCCATCAACCCCTAAAGAGAAAATAAGTCGTAAAGATTTTCATTTTCACTGAAACATAATATTAGTCTGTTACTCTTATTAGTCTGTTACTTCTTTCAATTGTTAAATATTGATGAATTGGAATTTATTTTCATGTCTCATATTGTTACTGTTACTAGTTTCTTGTTTTTCTTTAACTTTAGAATTCAGAAGGAAAATTCCTCTCCTATACTTGACTTTAACTGCACTATAAATGATCTTTCTAGAACTGATCTTATTTATTGTGTGCACACAGTGGATTGATTGATTGATTTGTTTTCTACAGATTATCAACTTTTTTGCAGGTTATTTAAAATCAGAAAATATTTCTAGAATTTTTGTATGATAATAATGACATACTGATACAAGTCCTATTAATTAACCTATAGCTTTAGAAGAAATAGATTCATACCTTTCCCAAGGGTATTTGTGTGTATATTCCTGGATATGATGATAAATTATATCTGGCAGCAAGGCTTCTGATTGGGAGATTGGAGGCTTCAAGGAGAATGGAACCACCTCTTAATTGCTGTTGTTCCCAGGTCCACCTTTATTGGGTTAGCAATTGTTAGGGTCCCAGCTATTCGCAAATAGTGACCCCTCCCCAAACAAAACACTATGAAAGTATAAAAATACCAGCAATACATTTTTATATAAAAGAAATTACCAGCAATACATATTTATAGTAAAATTACCAACAATACACACATAATAGCAAATTGTGGCAACTTGAACCAAATCCATTTAAAATACTACCAAACAACCAGCATGAACATGACGTTAATCCATATAATATCCTACAATTTCTTAAATCAAAATGTATTCCAAAATATGACTTCAACAAAACTACAACATAAAACACACATATCACCACATCTAGTAATTATGTCTACACAAATATGTATATGTACAAAAGCTGAGTACATATGCATGTATTCAATTGTGAAAGCAAAATTAACATTTTTATTACTTCGAAGCTCCCAAGAAAATTCAGTTTCAGCATTAAATGACCCATAAGGAGTTGATATGCCATTAAACAAACAAACAAACAAATCGATCATATTTGTATGTAACTGAATATAATGAAGCCAAGTGGAATTGGAACTTGACTCTCCAATTTCCAATTCTGAGCTGTTATTCATTACACCACCCACACATCCAAGCTTATAGCACATACTTGACATTGCTTAACTTTGGTGATTGTACAAGAACCAGTGTCTTGATGTGATATGACTGTAAGCCCACAGAATGGAGAAAAATGTGACTAGATGAACTTGTTAGCTCGTAAAAAATGTTGTATTTATGGAAATAAGTATCTGTTAGTCTTGGAAGACTGTGGAGTTTACTAGAGTGGCTAACTAATTCCTGCTTGGTCACTGTGGCTTTTACTATAACTAATGTCAAGCAGGACATAGTTATGGTTTCTGGAAGAGAGTACATAATGTTGAACGAGCTCAGTTATTGATTTGTGACTTTATGCTCGCGTAACCATCAACAGCTTCTGAACAATTCCATCTCTCCACATTCTTTTAACAATGCTTCGTTCAACCCATGGCTTGATTTTTGGCATCTTCCCAATAGTGCCACACACAGATCATCTCCCGAGGTTGATATTATCACCTCCATTACAAATTGACCATAGTGAGATTCAAATTCAGATCTCATGGTTGTAAAGCTAATGTCCTAACCACTTTGAAATGTAACAAAAGAAAGGGGATTAGATTAAATACAGTAATATAGTAAAACTATTGCCAAGCATTGAATATATTTGATCTTTGCTAGACTTGAATATTCATGATAGGAAAGAAAATAAACATTAATTCTTTCACAATTGTGGAAATAAAAAAAAAAAAACCCCAAAAAAACAACTCTATATTTCTACTCTTAGGTTTATGATGAAATAATACTTTATGCTTTACTCTAACACATGTATGTATAATGCTTTAGGTTACATGAAAAGAAAATTAGAGAATTTAAAAAAAAAAAAGCTCGAGTGCTCAATGGAACTAATTTAAACTCTTTTATCTCTACCACTGAATTCTCTTTTCCGGGGGAGCGGGATGGGGTTGTTGTTGTTGCTGATTATTATCATTATTATCATTATTATTGTTATTATTATTATTATTATTATTATTATTCTCTTTATTCCTATTTTTCTTATTCTTATTATTATTATTACAGTGTAACCCGGATATAAGAGAGTTGTCGGGACCGGAGAAGAAGTCTCTTATATCCAGGTTTCTCTTATATCCGGGTTTGGTCTATTTTATATACATTAACATAGGCTCTAATTTGGGATCAGAGAAAATCTCTCTTACATCCGGGTTTCTCTTATATCCGGGTTACACTGTCTTCTTCTTATTATTATTCTTCTTATTATTATTCTTCTTATTATTATTCTTCTTATTATTATTCTTCTTATTATTATTCTTCTTATTATTATTCTTATTATTATTATTCTTATTATTATTATTCTTCTTATTATTATTCTTCTTCTTCTTATTCTTCTTCTTCTTATTCTTCTTATTATTAGACACTGGTTTGCAAGGGGTTACATAGAATGAAGGTCAGAGAAAAACTGTATAGGAGGAATGAGGAAAGGATGAAAGATAAATGGGGGTTCAAGACATCAGAAGATGGTGATTAACAATGCATTTAAATTTTTGAAGATTGTAATTATCAAGGAAGCAAGTAAACAGAAGGGAATTCCACAGGCGGGAAGTGTGAGAAAAGAAGCTGTTGGAGTAGAAGTGTCTGTTACATTTAATTATTTCAATGGTAAAAGGGTGTGACTCAGGTGCTCATCTAGTAGCACGCTTAAATTTATGTAGTCAATGCACCAGGGGAAAAAAGCTTGACAGAACAGTAGCCATGGAAATAAAAGATTCTAGGGTATACATGCATGGCTTTGGAGTTTATATTTGGGAAAATTTTCCACTGGCAAGCAAATTATCTCTTGAATACCTAGATGGTTCTTCCATGTGTTTTCATTATTACATTCTGTTAGCTATCTTTTTTCTTTTATCACTTCTCTTCTACTGAGGACTATAGTGTGTTATACAAAATATCTGACAGTATAGAAATAGCTCTTTACATTCAGCTGCAAACATCTTTGTATTTACACTATTTACATTGTTCAGACTGTTGTCCTCATCTTTATTGCCATATTCACAATGTATTGGTCATTGAATACTCTGAACTTTAGGGGATATACGCTGGAATTTTAAACCTGACCCTTTATTTAGTTTATGGGGGTAGATTGTTCTAATTCCATGTGCCGTGCCATTTTTGGATATCACAGTATCAGTTAATTCCCTTTCTGAACAATGTAAATAGTCACAATACCTCATCTCAGAAATATAGACAGAAAAATCTTTGTGTTTGGTGATTTTAATGCTCACCACTTCAAGTTGATCAATCATTCTAATACAACTGATGTTGACAGTATTCAAACTTAATTCATCTGTAAATCTCTTAAATCTCTCTGTCAAATCTCTGACTTCCCTACTTGTTTCCCTTATAACTCTGACCAACAAACCTCTCTACTTGTTTTGTTCTGTACCTTCTCTCCTGACTGCTGTTGTGTATTGTAACTCTGTTCTCTTGGCAACTTGGATCACACTGTATACATTCATTTCACTTGTCTATTAGGCATGAACCCCCTATTCACAAGACTTCTTTCTTCTAATTGAAATTGATTGGGATTTATTTTGTTATTTTCTTTGAAATGCCCCTTGGAGTGAAACTGAAAATTATGCCTCTGAAGTTTTCTCCTTGTGTGAAAGCCAGCATTGAAGCTTCTGTGCTTTCTTGTAAATACCAGATAACACTACAACCTTCTCCATCATTCACATCTGCATGCTCAGTCAATATAACCAACAGAAATCACTTTCTCCAGATATACCAACCTGACAGCTCTGATCACAACAGACACCTCTGTGTCCACTCGTAATAAGTGCAAAATTGTCCTAAGTCACTGTTCATTGATAAGCACTATATAGCCTCTTGCAAGTTTGGTTTTCGTACTACTGGTGGCTCTGTAAGAGCATGTTAAATAAGAATAAATCCTCAATCTCTCTTCTCTTCAATCAATGTGGAGTGTTATCATTTACTAATAAAGCAGAATGCTTTGTTCATAAATTCTCTTCTAATTCTGCCCCTGACTTTTCATTTAGAACTGAGACTATACTGTGTGATATTCATATAACTCTGTCCAAGGTTTCTGCTATCATCTCCAAACTTGATCCCCACAAAACATGGCTGATGCTAACCTCCATTAGAGCAACTATTTGCACCTTCTTGTGTGAAACAAGTGTGTATGTTTCCCACTGATATGAAGTGGAATGATTATGCTGAATGATTTTTTTTAATCTGCTCTAGGAAAGCCAGTTTAGTATGTTGTGCTAGACAATTCTTCTTGCCAGAATCTATCTTGCACATATGTCTATTTGTCCATTTATCACATATTACTATATTTGATTATTCTACTATGTACCTAGAGATTCTTGACAAAATCCAAAAAAGAATCTGCAATGTTATTGGTCCTAACCTTGCATCTCTGCTTCAGTTACTTTCCCATAGCTTAAATATTTTCATGTTAATTGCTCCAATGAGATTTCCTTGTTGGTACCTCAACTTCACAAATTTAAGTGCAGTACTAGATTGACAGCTAGGTCTCATAATTTCACTGTTGATACTGATAATTGTAACTATAAGTTCTTTGCCAATCGTTTTTTCTCTCGCACTTCTCACATGTGGAACTCACTTCCAGCGTCCTGCTTTCCTGTCAAGTACAATTTTCAAAAATTTAAATGCAATGTCAAATGTTGTCTTCTTTCCCTGCGAATCTTGTTCTTTTATTGTCCTCTGTTTTTTACACTCTCAGTAACACCTTGCTTGCATCCTCACATGATCCATATAAATGTTAATATGCATAAACATTCTTTTTTTTTTTTTGTGTGTGTGTGTGTGTGTGTGTGTGTGTTATATATTGCTGTTTCAGAAATAACCTTTGGAAGTAACTAATTCTTTTTTTTTTTTTTTTTTTTTTTAAGAAAACCATTTAACAGTGATTGAGATAGTTGGATAACTCAGCCAAGGTCCTAATGACATAGTATCTAATCTTGTCTGTACTAACTGCTGAGCTGACAAACAACAAATTAGTTAGGAGATATCATTACGTTCTCTTGTTCAAAATTGTTGGTCGCTTCTCCTCACTTAGACCATATTTTTTTTTTCCTATTGACCTTTAAGTAATTCTAGAAAATTCCATTACTTAAGTGCTGAGGATTCATAAACATTGACTAACTTGAATCTTAACATTTTCCATTTTTGATGAAATAGTTATTTCCCTTTAACCATCAACCGTTTTTCTCTCCCTGCCGTCTTCACTAGATTAAAAACAATACAATTATTACCCGATTTCAATTTCTTTAGTCATCTTTATTCTTAATCTTTTATATTGGAAAATTTCGTTTGTGTGTAATTGATGAAGGAAAGGAATTTTCAGTTATATCTTTCCACTATGGATATTTATAATTATATAAAATATTAAATTTATTAAACCTTTCTATTTAATTTGAAAATTATTTTAATATCTTTTTTTTTTCTTCCAATGGTAAAAAATGTTTTTACTTTTTGTTTATGTAAAATAAAAAAAGAAAAGAAAACACTCGTAGATTGGCCATAATTTAGAAATGCTTTTAGTTTTTAACTTTTAGTCAGGTTATTTTAAATTTCTGTTTATTTATCTAGTATGTGATTTTGTTGAGATATAGTTTTATTTTTTTCTTTTAAACAAAGTATCACTTCTATGCTCTTTGCCTTCCCTTCGTTTCGAGTGAACCATTTTTCTTTTTAATTTTGGTTTGGCCTAATATTTCAAGGGAAGTAACTCTGTAAAATCGTAAAACTTCAAAAGTAAAATTTTGTTGTTACTTTTAAAAAAATTTTAAAATCTGAGGATATTTATTGCTATAAAATGTACGTTCTTCTTCGAATTGTTCATATAAAATGACAAAATTATGTCATCTTTGTTCCAATTCATTTATATTTTAGTTTAGATTACTTGTTTGCGAATGTTAGCATAAATTTCTTATTGCAATGAGAAGCCATTAAATTTCAAATGCAACAAAGTAGACCAGAAATTCATACATGTAAAATCTTTTCAGTAATGTGACCTAATTTGACATTTCAACATTCTGAAGGGTTATAAATTTTAGATGATAATAGCCTACTACTAAAGTTTTATCTCTAATTGCTATATTAATATTTTAAGCGGCATCAGATTTTAAAAGCAGATAATATAACAAATATATAATTCTTGTATGGCATAGGCAAAGCAATGTTCATACTTCAAATGTATATTCTATTCTTGCACTTGTCTTTTCCTCAGAATCTGCTTCTATATTATTTTAGAACTGAGAATATGATACACATTTTAACTTGTGTAAGAATTTCACTAAAACAGCTAAGGCCTCAAAGATCTTTTCCAAAATGATTTCATATAATTACAAAAAAAAGATAGATTGGTTATGATCAGTTAAACTAGCTAAACTATTTAATCAATTCCCTCCATTATTTTTTTGTTTTGTTTTTGGTTTTTTTTTTTAGGCAAGAGAAATAAAATGTGTTAGATTCATAAATCTGTGAAATATGAATGCTCTATACATGAAAAAGAAAAATGTTCCATTTGATTTCCTTTTTCTGGTAATTTTAAATTATCATATTCTAACATCTATATTATAAAAGAGCTGATTGTCTGTCCACCACACAATGTCTGCATGTAACTTTGCATGCACATATGTAATGTATAAGCATAGGAGTTGATAGTTAGCCTATTGCTCAGTTCACATGCCTCCCTGGTCTTGTGAACAGGAGTAGAGGTTTATCTCTTGTTTCCTGTTTAAGATTGGGTTTCCAGTTCCTTTTAAAGTTTTCTCATTCTCATTCTCTCCAAGTAGCCTATTGCATCTTAGTGGTGTTTTCTCCTTGATTAGAGTGAAATATTTTTAAAACATCTGTTGTGCAAAAGTAAATTACATGTCCTTGTGCCATTCAATGTACACATACATACAGTTTGACTAATTTTGAAATAAGACACTTGAATAATACATTCCCAATTATTCTGCACAATCCCTACCCTAAGCTGAACAATAAAATCATGAATTTGGAGAAAGAAAAAACATTAAACCCTAAAAATGTCAGATAATTATTAGGTTTTATTGAACTAATAATTTTATTTATTGAATAATTTCCAAAATAAAAATTATTCAGTAATGAGTAAAAATTTTAATTTTTTTAATTTTGTAGAAATATTTTTAGATGTATCATTGACTTAAATATACATATGCACACTGAGACACACATACACACTCAATTTAAATAAAATTGAAATGAATAACAGTGTCATCAGGGTTCTCTCTGTTTTGTAACAAACACTGGATAACAAGAGTATAAGCTGAAATGTGTGTTTCTTTGAAGTCAATTTTTATGACTTCTGTATTTAAACTGAACATATTTTCTGGTAAATGCCATATTTTAGATGGATAAACAATTTAGATTTGAAATTTGTGCATATTGCCAAAGTGACAGGTACTGAACTAATGTTTGTAATTTATCTCAAACTTTTGAATTTGAGATATTCATGATGTGACAAATAGGATTTAATTAAATAACTATAAAAAAAATTTTAATTCACTCACAGTGAAACAACAAATGCTCAAAGCAATTTTTTAATCAAATTCACCCCATGAAAGGCACTAAATCCATTAAGACACAAGGGGTTGCTGAGTGTGAAAGAATTAGAAAACAGAATCACTATTAAGGAGCAAGAACAAAGAAGATTAATCAGGAAGACAGTAGATGATGACTGACATTGCATTTAAATTTTTGAAGATCAAGTTTGGCTGAAAAACATGGATCCAGAATAGTGTTCCACATGTAAGAAGTGAAGGAAAAGAAACTGTTAGCATAAAATTTATGGTTACATCTAACCAATTCAACTGTAAGTTGATGAGACCTTGTTGCTAATCTAGTACTGTGCTTAAATTCATAAAGTCTAGGTACCATAGTGAAGCACTCATCTGAACAATTGTCATGAAAGTATTTATAGAAGAGGCAAAGGGAAGCAACTTTACAGCGGTAAAAAGCTGAGATGTCAGATCAGAGCCAATAATATTGCTGATTCTTCTTTGGATTTTTATCAAGAATCTCTAAATATACAGCAGGAGCACTGACCATATGTGGCAGCAATATCCAAAGCCTGGATGAATGGTAGACATATTTATGCAAGATAAATTATGGAAAGAAAAATTGCCTAGCATGAGACTGTGAACGAACTTTCTTAGCAGTAGACCTAGCAATAGATTCAATATAGTCTTCCCACTTCATGTCAGCCAAGAATGTTAGTCTGAGAAGGTGCAATGAATCACTCTCCTGGAGGTTAGCATCAGCCATGCCGATGAAAAGCAGAAAGAGGGTCTCTCAGACGATTAATAGAGAGCTGTTGGAAAGAAACAAAAACCCAGATTTTAATATTTAGTATGTAATCAGATATAATATGAAAGTTGACTATATTTAAAAAAAAAAAATATATTTATCTTCAACTGGAAAATTTATACATATTATCTTTGAGTCATATCCTGGGGATAGAAAATTTACATTTTGCCTCCCCACCTCAAAGATTTTGCAATAGCCCACTGTTGGTAAGTGTTGGTTTCTATGCAACACAATGAAGGCTATATACTGTACTACATGAGAATCACCATAGTAACTTGAATGTTTAAAAATGGAAATTAATTTAACAATCAGCCTGTTGCAATGTTTAGCTAAAATTTGTTTAAACAAGTTTCAACATTCAATCTGTAATCATAATGAATTTCAACTGCATTCCAAGTGACTTGTCGCAATTAAAAGTTGCAACTCCTTTTAAGGATGGAAAGTTTAAATATGTTGTGCATTGAAACTCATGAAAGGCGTTTTCATTGTCCATGAATTAATGCAAACATTTCTAACACATGGGTATATATATATATATATATATATATATATATATATATATATATATATATATATTTTGTAGATTTTTTCTGTAGTTTACTGCTACCAGCAAGCAGAAATATTTCTCCTCCCAATGATGGCCATTTTGGCCGAAACTAGTTGAGGAATCTAAATAAATTAATAATAAAAAACGAAAGAATATTAATCTACAACCCAGTGTGTCTGAAGATTTAAATTTTTAATATTTTTTATTGTTCAAAAAATATATATATATATATAATGTGTGTGTGTCAGACTAAAAAAATTGATTGTATAAAAGTGGTATTACTGCTCAAATATATATATGTGCATACACACACACACACACACACACATATATATATATATATATATATATATATATATATATATATATGGTATTTAGTGGAAAGTGTTCAATATCAGTGATAGAGCTATCATAATACGTTGTATGAATATGCGTTTGTGACCTTGGGTTTCATGCTTTTGTGATCATCAGAGAAACTGGTTTATTTTTTAAATTGGTTCTATTTATACTTGTTTGACCATGTTTGGTGACAGGAGGGGTAATCTGCTTCCATGCCTGCTTGGGGTGACACTATCATATGCATATCTATTATTAACATTATCAATAATAATTAATATCAAAGCTATTATCACTACCAGCATAATCACAACTGTCAACAACACACAAGGAGTTAGCATTGAAAATATAAACATCACCATCACCATAACCACAAACAGAACCCAGCTTAACCAAAGTGGTGCTGAAAAGGCCCAGACTAGTAATAGTGTATATGCGCGTCTACATGTGTGTATGTATGTGTGTGTGAGTGAGGAAATGTAAGTTTCTCTGATGGTCCATGCAGTAGATCTGAAAAATGTCAAGAATACCCCTTCCCGCTCCTTGTTGAAATAAACATTGCTACACATAAGAAGCTAAAGTCCCAACACCAAAATAGAATTACAACTGTGTATGTATGTATACTCAAACACATGGATATGTAACTGTCTAGCCTTGAATTGCTTATATGGATGTGTTGGTGTGAACTAAAATGTGTACACCTGTATGTATGTATCTATGCATATGATAATGCCACCCCAAGCAGGACCCCCTCTCACCACCAAACATGGTCAAACAAGCATAAATAGATCCAATTTTAAAAAATAAACTAGTTTGTCTGATAATCACAAAAGCATGAAACCCAGGGTCACAAACTCATATCCATACAACTTACAAACACACACAGTTTTTTCACTTGAGTTATCAAATTAATGAATACAAAGGAATTCTGAAAAGTAATTTTAGTAAGATTATCTTGTGTGTGTGTGTGTATATATATATATATATATATATATAGCAGACACTGAATGTCTATTATGTTTGATCATGAACCATTCTAAACTCCATATATTTGCTTTAATTTCGGGTGAAAATAGACAAAAATTGTCCAACATTTGGATATTTTTTTTCAGCTGTTCAATTTAAATTAAACTTTAAACTTTTGGCTCACATGAGCCATCTTCAAAGTGGTTATACAGACATTTAAACAAAGATATTCACCATCAAAGATGATATTCTGTTATGTTGACATAGAAGATTGCTATGATAACGGTCACTGAATAGAAGAAGCAGATTATGAGTTCAAGATGTGGTTCTATGACGTCATACTACATGAGAGACTGAAATATTAACAGAAGGACCATATGTCTAGATGCAAAATAATGTGTTGCGACTAGTTTGAAATGTGATTTTTTTTGAGTGTGGGTTACTTTGTTTTAATGTAGATGGCCTCCAATATTTGAAGGTTCTTTTTACTGTGTGCATGTGTGAGCATTGTTGTATTATCAACTAATATTTGTCTAATATTATGTACATGGCCGTTTTTCTAAGAAATGTTGTTTAATAGAACTAAGATCAGAAAGGTGACAGGTAAGTCTATGGGAGAGTGTGGTTGTAGTAAAACCAATATATGTAGTGGGTTTATTATTAGTATCAGATACAATCTCTGAATGGGTATGTAAATTGATACACTACATTGTTTTTTTGTTTTTTTTTGGGAGGGCTTGTAGAGGATTTAGTGACAGTGATTATCACCAGTGGCATCTGGCAAGAATTATTTAAGATAATAGATAAATGACACTGGCTCTAATTGCATCCACATTTAATGCAATAGGTTCCAAATATTTCCCCAGCAGGTCAATTCTGTATTCTTTAGCATCCGTGAACTATAGGAGCAGATGACCCGCCATAATACTGGATCGAGTGACTCACTTGGGCTTGTGACACTCTTAATTGGCTCCTGGGAGACCGGCAACATATGATGTGGTTCGAAGAATCACAGTTCTTGTTATTCTATTCTGATGATAGGGTTTGGGTGTGGTCCAGATTCATTGAAGCCATGAACCTCATTTGTCAATAAAGTACTGTGCATGCTGAGGCTGGTTTCATAATGGTTTGATTTGATTGATTTGTTTTTTATGGCTTATCAATCCATTGTAGGTTATTTAAAGCCAGAAAATATTTTAGATTGTAAGTTTGTTTTTGTTTTTTTTATAGATAATAATGGTTTAGTGTTACAAGTCTTACTAATTAACCCATAGTGGGGGAAGAAAGTTTCATACTATTCCCAAGGTATTTGCGCATAAGTGATTATAACAAACCCAATGGGAATTGGAACTCTGCTCTCCAATTAACAATTTGAAGCCATTGTCCATTACATCACCCACACATCCAAGCTTACAGCTCCTGGTATTTTCAAAAGGTCACCCATTGTTGCTTAACCTCAGTAATTGCATGGAAACTAATATTTTCAATGTGATGCAACCATAAGCCTTCATCATGGTGGGAGGTGTGTTCTTATGGCTTAAGTTGGATCTGCTAAGTCTACTAAAATACATCATTGACAAGTAACCGTTACATTGTGGAACTTTCAAGAAAGAATGGCTCAATATCTTTCAGATGTTTTCCAACCACCTGTGGAATTAATGCCACATTAAGATGCTGCACTTCACCAGGCTAGAGCCTTGTGCATTCTTAAACACCTATCCCATGACTTTTGGCACGTCAGTGTATGAAACCCAGTTTGACATTTACATGTCACTCACAATATTAAAAATATCCACAAATTAGTTTTTGTCTTACTTTCTATCCAACTTTAGCTTTTAAAATCATTCCATTTCTGCTCATCGCTACACAAATAATCAGTTTCTTTGTTAAAATAACACATCTCACTTCGCCTTCCCCAAACTTTACCATTACTGCACTAGTGTAAAAAAAAAAAAAATGTTTGAAGAAAACTGTCCATTTGATACATTTTCTGTTACTAGGTTTAGTGTCCACCAGATAATTCTTAAAATTATTTTTAGGCCAGTTTCTAATCAGTGAAAAAATGAGGGCATTTTTTTTTTCTCATACTTTTTCTTTTTCTAGTAAGAAGGAATGGTTACATGAATATTGGTATTGTCTAATTAAAGCAAGTTATCTATGCATTTTTTCATGTGCTTTTTTAACACAAGATATTTGTTGGGGAATTGATGACTGCATTTTGGTTGTCAGGATTTATTTCGGCATTTGTTGCTGTCTTGTGTGAAATGCTTTTACAAGGTATGGCAAAAGTTTTTAGAAACTTGTATTTTTTGTCTTTTATTTATTTATTTTTTTCCTCCCAACAATCTTTCAATTGACAGTTGTCTCCCTTTGATGCCCGATTTTTAAGCCTTATGCTTTCTAATAGTTTTAAAATGGTTGAACTAGCCTCTCCACTAAAATGTTGATGTCTTTATTCAGATAATTGTGAGATTTCAATTTGTTTAAAAGGAAGAAAGCAAATAACCTAAACACCATTGCATGAAAATGT
This sequence comes from Acanthosepion pharaonis, assembly GCA_903632075.3. Taxonomy (NCBI): domain Eukaryota; kingdom Metazoa; phylum Mollusca; class Cephalopoda; order Sepiida; family Sepiidae; genus Acanthosepion; species Acanthosepion pharaonis. The sequence continues at coordinate 589,369 of CAHIKZ030005614.1, forward strand.
ACAGATGCTTTTCTTTTTCCTTGCCATTTTCATTAACTGCAGTATTTGGCTCTTGTATGCATAACCAATTGTTTTTAAAATATTTCCTGTCAATATTTGCATCTATGAAGCAGCTGTAGCACTTTGGCTTTTTAGCAGCAGCACTGTTTGATTATTTTCACAAACAGTTGCCTTTTGCTTTGAGAAAAAGAAAGACATTGAACTATTATTTTGTTTATTTAAATTAAAAATAATTCTTAATTTGTATCTCTTACAAGAATATCCTATTTGTCTTTTATCTTTCTTGTGCCTAATTCTTTGGGATTATATTTATCTAAGCTCAGTAATTTCTCAATTACAGGAGGTGAAGTATCCACTAAGCAAAAGGAAATAAGTTTTGATAGTTTCCACTTTGTCTGGGTCAAATCTTCTAGAATTTTCATGATTGCAGATGTTTTATAATATTCAAGGCAATTTTATAGCTCAATTTATTAGATTTCAAAGAATTCTTATTTCCACCTACAAATGGTTATAAATAATTTTAATATTTATATTGCATCAGATACTCTGAATAAGTTTGTTGTATTTACTTTCATATGGAAAAGATGATTTTTCTATTTGACTGAAGAGTTTAAGAGATCGAAATTTAATTGGTTATATTAATTCTTATAAGCAATACTGTTAGGAAGAAGACATGATTAAATTATACCCAATTTTAAGTAAAAGGAGCTTGAAATTTTACTGTTTAGTAAAATTACTTAAACAAAAGAAATAAATGTCAAGCAGATCTGTCAGCCATAGCAGAGCATCTCCTCTTTAAAAGAACTGAAATGCACAAAAAATGACATTTTGTATGCATGAATGACCTTGGCTTTTTCAATTTAAAAGAGCTGTTTTATACTTAATGAATATATTATAAAATGTTGATAGAATTAGAAAGCAGAATAATTTCTTATTGCTATAAACATTATTATTGCTGGGTACATGTAGTTAAGTTGCTATTTTTTTTTCTTAGTCCTATTAAAGAAAGACTGTCTCTCAAAAGGGAATTTTCTCTGGTAGAATTTCAGTCTAGGCTAGTGTACCCATTAAAATAATGTCTATAGTAATAAATAATGTTGAATAAAAAAGCTATTCAAAAAAGATGGATAAATAATCTTTACAATTGTAGTTTTATTTTTTTGTGATGGCTTTAGAAGTTGATAATTTAAATTTATTAGACATGAACATTGACTAAAGATGAATTTTAATAAAATATACACTCTTCACAAAATATTTTCCAATTTTATTTGGCTGTAGAATATTTAACTTTATATATAAAAGTCAACACCCAGATGTCCACTTTTATATTCACATATGCTCTATCCCTGATATCGAACACTTTAAGCTATAAACATAGCACATCTTAAAACTATATTTTATCATTTATTTATTTTTATATATATATATATATATATATATATATATATATATATATATATAGAGTGGAGCATCTTATTAAAAACCCAAATTGTGCCACTAAATTTATCTTGAGTTGTGCTCACTCTATATTGCAGATAAAGGTGTTGGAAACAATTTATGTTCAGTCCAGACAGCCCTCCCTCTGTAAACAGAGAAAGTTTCTGTTAGGACTAAACATGATTTCAATTTAAATTGTATTCAACCTTCATTAATATTACATATTGTTTTTATGTTTTATTTTCTTGCAATATATAATCCCTCAATTCAGCTCTGTTGAGTGAGGGTGAAAACAGTCGGGCGTGTTTGTTTTATTTTTCCCTTTTCTTTTTGAAAATCATGAAAAGTAAACAATAAGTCTAACCTTTTCTTATTGCTATAATATGTGTGTATATATATATATATATATATATATATATATATATATATATATATATATATATATAATTTCTAAAGAAGGGGATGGATTTTTATTTATTACTCCAAAAGATTTTTAGTATTTAAACACTATTTTTAGTGGATACTTGTAATGAAGTAAATCTTCTCTTTATTTATTTTTATCTACCAGCCTGAATATTCAAGAAATCTTATTAGAGGAAAATATGTACTCCCTGGCAGGATTCGAAACTGCCTTTCCCTAGGGGAAACATTATTAGATCTAACATGGTCTGGACCTCTCAGTTACTAAATGTGTCAATAACCAAGCAAAGTTAAATATTGTCTTTGAACACAGATTTTTTTCTGACTCTCAAAATAGACGTATCTTCTCAATTTTGCATCTTAATGTAAACAAAGTAATTTCTCAAGAAAGGCGTAGATTTTTTTTATTTATTAATCCGACTCAAATAAGAATATCCACAAAAATAATGTTTAAGTAATAATAATAATTTTTTTTTATATAGATAATAGTGATTTACTGATAAGTCTTACTAATTAACCCATAGCTGGGGAGAGAATAGGTGGATTCATACCTTTCCTAAGGGTATTTGTGTGTAAGTGAATATAACAAAGCCAATTGGAATTCAGCTCTCTGGTTAACAATTCTATCCATTGCAATGCAAACACATCCAAGCCTACAGCATCTGGTATTCCCAAGTGGTCACCCATCTAGATACTGACCAGGCTTGACATTGCTTAACTTCGATGATTATATAGGAGCCAATGTTCCATTAGCCAAAATTGTGTTGAAGTTTCAAATGAGCATTTTTTTTTTTTTTCACATTTATAGTGACTTAGTCCAGTCATGACCTATTTTTATGTAGGATTTGGTATTCTTGAACAGGGAAACTAAAGCTAATAGGGGAAAATGGCTGTTATTTTTGGATTCAGCACCCCACAATTGTTTAAAATTAGCCAAAACATCTTCTGTACCATTTTAAAAAAATATTTGTAAGCATGTGTTATCAGTTTCATTATAAACCAATCCCCAAGCTAAATGATTATTTAATCTATTTGAAAATAAATGTGTGTGTCTTGTTATTGAAATGTCAGTGTACTACAGCAAAAAGAAAAATAAAGATTTTTTTTTTTTTATATCAGATTTTTATTTTATTTTTTAAAATAGAATATTAACCTAATCTAACAAGTTCTTATAAAAATGCTCCTTCATTACTTAATTTACCTAAATACCTACTTCATTTAGTAACAGCTCTAGATTTTCAATTGATTGCTTTTTCAATCCTCCACCCTACCTTAGCTATATGCCTCAAATGAGGTTAGAGAGAGGGGCATGGCATCACCTGTTACCTTTTTATAGTTTCCTCCCAGACACTAACAATGGCTGCCAGATGCCAGACCAATTCAAAAGTGTTGTCTGTACATGTGGCACCAATGGGTTAGGTGTCAGGTAGGAGATGTTATTTTTTAATTGTTTTAAAAAAATAAAATTGAATAAATCTGATTTACCTTGTGTAAACAAGGAACAATGAAAGAGAAAAAAAAAAAACGCATTTCAAGACAAATAAAATCTCATCATGTAAATTGTAGAGCTTAAGAAATTTCTCTAAGTACATACACACGCATGCACAAAGCATAATTATATGTACATAATTTAGACTATTTACATGCAAACTATTGTCCTAATTTTTGTTGTTTTTATCCCAACGTTTTGGCCGTTGTGCTCTCCAGACACCATCAGGGTGTATATCAATCCAGGCAATCTATAGGGAATCCTGAACTAAATCCTTTATTTAACCTACAGGTTAAATGACCTGTCTTCACTGCTCATGTCTAGGAATATTTCATCTAGATCATATTTTTAGTACTGCTCAGTTATTGCTCACATTGTTTCCATTCTGTCGAAGTATCATTGTCCAGCCCAGGGATTGAACTCCTAATTACTGTTTCACCAAATTTACAAACTACTGCTTTAATCCACTAGGCTATTGTCATTTTGGGCACCTCAGCGTGGTGTAATGGTTGGCAAGTTTGTCTCACTAAAACAGTTACTACAGAATAGTGAGTTTGATCCTCACTGAGTTGCCCCATACATTCAGCCTTGTGCCACATCTAAGCTATGCTTAGAAAATCAATATATGCATATATACATGTTGTATATACATATTCAATTGTGTATATATATATATTTTTTTAACTGTTTAATTTGAATAAATGTTTTGAAAATGTGTTTCTTTTTATTATTGTCTTAAGGTTTATTTACCAAGTGTCTGTTGTGAAATATTAATTTGTCTTTGGTTTTCTTTGGTAGGATTTAGTGAATGAGAAGATTCAAATGCAACAGTTGCTTAATGAAAGGGAAAAGTTGGGTCAAGAATTGGAACGGATTGGTTTGAAGAGTGAAGAACTGATGAAGACACATGAATCTGATGACAGGTAACAACCATACAAGGAAATTCTCTGCTCTCAGACATATACACACGTTTGATGTTTTGCAAAGAAAAATTATTTAATTTGGGCTAAATAATTATCACATTATTATTTTTTTTAATTTAAAAAAAGTTTAAGTTATTTAAATCAAAATTAAAATCTTTTTTGTTTAATAATAGTAAAAATGTAATACATTTTCCCCTAAGATCTTAATGTCATGGTTTAAACAGCTTTCTTACACTATTACACTACCACTTCTACTGCTGTGAACATGCTTATACACCTTTATGGAACTTAGATTGCCTGCTGTTGACATGTATATACATTTATCAAGACACCACAAAATGTATGTCTAGTTTTTGTTATAAACAAACTAACACTTAATGCTATTTCAAAACTGGCATAGACATATGGTGGTGCACAATACAAGCTATTTTGTGATTTATTTTTATTGTTTGTGAGATTTCATTCAGCTTACTCTGTACTGAAAAGTATCTGATTGAAACCAAAGTGGTAGCACCCATGAGAAATAAACATCAGCATCTTTACTCTTTTTTATTTTCTATGAATGGCAATTTCTTATTTTTCCCTAAAATGGACCAGCACAGCCAGGTAACAAAGATATAACAATGTAGCAGTGTTAATAGTTTTGGTAGATGTAAATTGGACAATAATTAATTATGAAAAGTTATGGATGTTGAAAGCAATTTTTAGTTTTTTTTCCCCGATTAATTCTTTTCACTTTCTTTCTTTCTTTTCTCTCTCTCTCTATCTTTTCTCTCTCTCTATCTTTTCTCTCTCTCTATCTTTTCTCTCTCTCTATCTTTTCTCTCTCTCTATCTTTTCTCTCTCTCTATCTTTTCTCTCTCTCTATCTTTTCTCTCTCTCTATCTTTTCTCTCTCTCTATCTTTTTCTCTCTCTATCTTTTCTCTCTATCTTTTCTCTCTATCTTTTCTCTCTATCTTTTTTTCTATCTCTATCTTTTCTCTCTATCTTTTCTCTATCTTTTTCTCTCTCTCTTTTCTTTTCTTTTCTCTCTATCTTTTCTCTCTATCTTTTCTCTCTATCTTTTTCTATCTCTATCTTTTTTCTCTCTATCTTTTTTCTCTCTATCTTTTCTCTCTATCTTTTCTCTCATCTTTTCTCTCTTTCTTTCTCTCTCTCATCTTTTTTCTCTCTATCTTTTCTCTCTCTATCTTTCTCTCTCTCTATCTTTTCTCTCTCTATCTTTCTCTCTTTTTCTCTATCTCTCTCTCTTTCTCTCTCTTTTCTCTCTCTCTTTTCTCTCTCTCTCTCTTTTTCTCTCTCTCTCTCTTCTTTTCTCTCTCTCTCTCTTTTCTCTCTCTCTCTCTTTTCTCTCTCTCTCTCTTTTCTCTCTCTCTCTGTTTTTTCCCTCCTTTTTTGTCTCTTCACTTGTTCTGTTTTTCTTTTCTTTTTTTCTGTTTGTTTTTTTTTTCTGTTTGTTTTTTTTTTCTGTTTGTTTTTTTTTTCTGTTTGTTTTTTTTTTCTTCCTATTTTCTTTCTCTTAATGTCTATTATTTACATTTTTGTGCAGAGAATAAGAAATTTTAAAAATTTTATATTATGATCATCTAAAATGGTTTGTCTTGGTCCACAAGTCCCAAAGATACTGCCAATCTCTGGATTAAAACATTGCACATTTGGAGCTGAGTAAATTTAGAATTAGATCTTGTGTGACATGTTTACAATGAAATCTTGATACTTCTAAAAGCTGCATACATCCTAATTTTTAGCAAATGATGTGAGATATAAGAATAAATATACATTTTGAAGAGGTAATATATGCTGTAGATTTTCAAAAATACCTCCTTTTTAGACAGCTAAGGATGAAATATTGGATTGCTCAAGTTATAGGAATAATTTCAATTATTTAAGGAAGTTCTATTGAAAATGCTACCAACCTCTTTGTAAATATAAATTACTTTTGGGGAAATGAAAAATAATTTACAAGAGAGTGCTGAAAAGTTTTCTTAGCCCAAACAAGAAGCCCCTAAAAAAAAAAAAAAAATAAAGCTTGGTCATTTGGTCAGATTTTAAAAAGTGAGTCAACCTGAGAACCTCATCATGTATTCTTTTGCTTCTGCAATGTAAATTAATTTTATTCTTAACTAATTTATACATAAACTGAAAATTTCACATAAAAGCATTTCAGGTTATTTTTGCTGAGTTGATATTTCATTGTTCCAGTTCAACATACATCCTAATGGCAAGAATACATTAAATATAACTGTCACTATGGAAACTAACTCCGTCATCATAGAACTCTAAATAAAATTAAAAATATTAATTTGCTTACATATTGGTTAGAGAGAACTAACAGCTGTGCTGCCTATGAAGACCTGTAACATTATAATATATGCTTTCTACTTCTTACTGCCAGACACACCTGCACACAATGCAAACTTATTGGCAATTCCAATTGATAACTTCTACCATTGGCACTTCTCCATTTTGGCATAATATATATATATATATATAACTTTCATATTGTAGATTTTACCTGTATTAGACTTTAACTGGCCCATTAGAGAGAAGATTTTGATCGCATATTTCATTTGTCCAGTCTTAAAAATAAAAATTCAAATCTCTTATCACTTAATTCATTATTGGGACACTAAGATACCTTCACATTTTTATGATAGCTTAAATAACATTGGTTGAATCTATCCATTTTCATCAGGTTGTTATGGGTAAAAGTTCACATCATAACTAGTTTCTTGATTGTATATAATCATTTGTAGCAATCCTCTATCAGAAAATAAATTATATAAGTTTATAAATTAAATTCTTTTTGACTGCTAATTGTCATTATTATTGGTTTTTCCAATAAGTTTAATTGTTTGAAATACTTTCAAATATCCCTCTGCGCCAATCAAAGAAATACAGTCCAGAATATATCTGATCATCTTCTTTTATGTGCCATGTCCCTTCAAGATATAGGCAATCATGGCTCTCCACATTCTTCTGGCCTATGTAGCTCTTAATAAGTTTTGTCTTTTTGTTATTTCTCCCAGACTTTGTTCTGCCATTCATTTGCTCAAGCCCATAAAGTATGTTACATGTTGTTTTTCCCCTGAACCTCTATCCTTCTATCTGCCTTGTGAATATCTGTATCAATTTATATTAGGACTATTGTCCCCATCTTTGTTGTTGTTATCACAACATTTCAACCATTGTGCCCTCTGGCCCCTCCTCAGGTAACTTAATTATTCCCCACAAATTTCTGTATAAAACCTTTTTTGGAATAACCTCTTGTTGCTTCATGTATCTTACCATTACTGAATATTTCCAAAGCTTAACTTCATCTAACAAAAGTCAATAGCACCCAGTGAGGAGTGAATTCATTACTTTTCTATAAAACTAACTTGTTAATCTCTATTCTATAGTAAGATACCAAAAAGAATGTTATTTTTAATGAAAAATATTGTTCAATGAATACAATATTGACAATCTGACTGGGAAAGCTTGCCATTATATGAATGGCTCAAATATCAATGAACAATAAGCTTTGCATATTAATATTACACACACAAACTGAATGTATTTTTGAATGGCCCTCTGTTATGCAAGTATATATGCATTGCAATGCCTGAAGCAATTTGAGAACCTGAGCCATTTTTGGTTCTAAGTGTTTCAGATAATGGATTTTTCTGTCTATGCTAAAAATAATTCAATTTACTTGTTCAATTCCAAGTGGAGCACACATACAAAAATGTAAGCTATTCTTTTTTTTCTTTTAGCATTCTAAGGGTTAGCTAAGATTGACATTAATTTTAAAAAATAAACATTACAACCTTTTCAGAAGTTAACTGAAAGAGTTTATTTATAAATTCATTTTTTTATTTCT
>CAHIKZ030005614.1:600000-605000 GCA_903632075.3 Acanthosepion pharaonis
CTATTTAAAATACTGTTTTATATATATATATATATATATATATAATATGCACACATACACACACACTTTATACTAAAAGATACTAATACTTTTACCATTTGCCTTGGTGTCACTTCATTTTATTCTTTGAGATTATTTCACTTACCCTCAATACTATGATTTTTTTTTTTTTGTTTTGTTTTTTCTTGTTAGGTACAATTTTTTTTTATTTTCATATTGATCAAATTCTTGTATTTATTTCCAATTTGTTTTTATATTACTTCTGAGTAGCTAAATATGCATCATGATAGATTCTTATATTCCAATATTAGATAAGGGCTAATAGATATTGATTTTGTAATCAATATTATGAACAAGTTTCCAACTGATTTTGCAGAAGCATAAATAATTATGAAATTGTTTTTGTTGTTGTTATTTTCGTTCCTTATCCCAACTTTTTTTTTCCAGCCTTATTATTTTTGTTTAACTGCTCATATTGATTTTCTTCCCTCCTAACTTTCACTGGCTAACTTGCTTGCTCACTCAATGTTGTATATATTAACATTTTTTGTTCTAGTTTTTATTATGTCTGTTTCCTGTCTAGTGCTTCTTAATTTATTCCAGTGTGAGACATTAATAAAAGATTGTCTAAACATGTCAGACTAAAACAAATATCTTTTTTTTTTTTGTTTGCTTTCTCATTTTCTTTAGACTCCAGCAAAGCTTTTCAGACTGAATTATTACAAACACTTAACATGCTTTTTTTATGTATTTTGACTTTCACACTATGTAAAGCTACACATTTTTTTAAAATATCTGAATGTACACTTGACTGCATCTCTCCTTTTTTTCACATATCACCACAACAGGTAATAAAATGATATTGCCATATTAATACCTTCATAGTTGATGGATATCTTTGTAAAAAAAAAAATAAATGACTAAATTTATTATAGTCCTCTTTCAGCTTATAATGCTATCTTTGAATAGAGTAGAAATTGCTTTTCTAAATTAACAACCTCACTCATTGAAGAGATGTTATTTCTTCTATGTCTAGGTGGCAGTACAAATAAGGTTTTGTTGAATTTTTTAATGGCTTTCAAGAAACTAAATTAAAAAGTAAATAACTGTTTGACACAGATTTCTGGTTTTTAACTCTACATTAAGACATGAGCCTCAGAAAATGGGTGAAAAGATATCTCATTGGATAAGAGAACAATTCTGATATAAATAATTTTGGTAATTATGTCCACCTCTACTTTCATATAAATTTGTGGGTATTCTGACTTTACAAGTAATAGTTTCTTTATTTATCTACATTAAATTCTCAAGTAGATATAGTAGGCATCCGTTTGTCTTGCAAGATAAAAGTAGCACCCTGTTTGGTTAAAATTTAGTCCTTTGCTGGTGAGACTAGTGTCCTCTCCAGGGTACAGGCCTGGGCGATGCTATATGGAGGCCATGTGATGCCTAGACTATATGCCCCTCCTTCTCGGCCATACAGACAAGATCTAAAAGAATACAAGGCATTACTTGGCTGCAGGAGTTGCTGGAAAGTTATCAGTGTTGACAACCAACAGCCTTCGGGGCTCCATGCTAGGTTTTCTGTCTGGATTTACTTCCATAGGCTTTAACACATTCAGATGTGACCGCAAGGTAGCAGAGGTTTAAAATCATGGTTTTCCTTCCCTTATATGAACTGTCTTCTGGGATGACAAGCTCCATTTAATCACAGCAGATGGTTATGAGGTGCCAGTTTTCTGCCTTTACCCATTCTCTAGCTTGGAGCTGGACTTAGTTGTCAAAGGCTAATTGGGGCACATGTCATGGAAGCATTTTATAGACAGTGATATAAGTAGATATAGAAAATTGATAATCACCTTTTAAGCAAGATTTTAATTCTTAATTAGAACATGGCCAGTTTTTAGTCGGAAACATTCAACTATTATACTGTTTCTCATTGGAAAATTTTGCAAAGTTACATATCAATTAAAAAAAATGCTATGTGAGTGTCAGTATCTGCAGACACCTTTTTCTTTTTATTCCACCATTTTCATGGTGAGTTGAATTAAAATGTTAATTTTCTGTTAACAAAAACTACTAAGAAACTCACTGTTGTGAGTTTCAGTTGGGTACAGACTAAATCTGCACATGGGACTGATGTACTAGCAGTATGTCCAGGGTGGTGGCAACATGACATTGCTGGGAAGATGGCTTCTTAGACTGAAGCTAGCAGCCAGAGTGAAGGGTTCCCCTGTTGAAATCAGCAAAGACATGTCCATGATCAAGGTGGGTCTTTGAGTCAGAAGATATCTGTGGTCTAACCAGATGGTTCAGCTCCGCCAGGTCTACTTGACCTGCTACACATGAATGAATACCTACCAAGACATAGAGCTGGTTAGGTGATCACCCTACAACCACACCCAGTCGTGAGACTAAATATGATGATTAATTTTCTATGAAACCTAAACTTTCTGATAAACAGAAATAATTTTAAATAAAATTTGCATTCACAGCAATTAAAGTTGTTGACCTAGTGTAATAGCCAGTAAGCTGTAGTTGCTAGATGGTAGAAATTGGGAAATTTTTAACTTTGGTATTTATTTAATAATTAGACCAGAAACACTTAAACAACTTGAATTTATATGATTGTTCATTTGATACATAAACTTTACCAATTGTATTTACCTGCTATATGCTGAACAGCCCAAACATGATGACAGCATAATGGTTTACCTGCAAAACTGCTTTTATATTTTGGGTTCATTTTTTTTTTCCTCTTTTTTTTATCTTCTCTTTTTCTTTTCCTCTTTTTTATCTTCTCTTTTTCTTTTCCTCTTTTTTATCTTATCTTTTTCTTTTCCTCTTTTTTATCTTCTCTTTTTCTTTTCCTCTTTTTTATCTTCTCTTTTTCTTTTCCTCTTTTTTATCTTCTCTTTTTCTTTTCCTCTTTTTTATCTTCTCTTTTTCTTTTCCTCTTTTTTATCTTCTCTTTTTCTTTTCCTCTTTTTTATCTTCTCTTTTTCTTTTCCTCTTTTTTATCTTCTCTTTTTCTTTTCCTCTTTTTTTATCTCTTTTTTCTTTTCCTTTTTTTATCTTCTCTTTTCTTTTCCTCTTTTTTTATCTTCTTTTTTTTTTCCTCTTTTTTATCTTCTCTTTTTCTTTTTCCTTTTTTATCTTCTCTTTTTCTTTTCCTCTTTTTTATCTTTTTTTTTTTCCTTCTTTTTTTATCTTCTCTTTTTCTTTTCCTCTTTTTATCTTCTCTTTTTCTTTTCCTCTTTTTATCTTCTCTTTTCATTTTCTTTTTATCTTCTCTTTTTTCATTTCCTCTTTTTTTATCTTCTCTTTTCTTTTCCTCTTTTTATCTTCTCTTTTTCTTTTCCTCTTTTTTATCTTCTCTTTTTCTTTTCCTCTTTTTTATCTTCTCTTTTTCTTTTCCTCTTTTTATCTTTCTTTTTCTTTTCCTCTTTTTTATCTTCTTTTTCTTTTCCTCTTTTTTATCTTCTTTTTTCTTTTCCTCTTTTTTATCTTCTTTTTCTTTTCCTCTTTTTTATCTTCTTTTTCTTTTCCTTTTTTTTCTTTTTTTTTCTTTTCTTTTTTTATCTTTTTTTTTTCTTTTCCTCTTTTTATCTTTTTTTTTCTTTTTTTTTTTATCTTTTTTTTTCTTTTCCTTTTTTTATCTTTTTTCTTTTCCTCTTTTTTTTTCTTTTCCTCTTTTTCTTTTTTCTTTTTCTTTTTTCTTTTTTTTTTTTTCTTTTTTCTTTTTTTTTTTTTTTCTTTTTCTTTTCCTCTTTTTTATCTTTTTTCTTTTCCTCTTTTTTATCTTTTTTCTTTTCCTCTTTTTTATCTTTTTTCTTTTCCTCTTTTTTATCTTTTTTCTTTTCCTCTTTTTTATCTTTTTTCTTTTCCTCTTTTTTATCTTCTTTTTCTTTTCCTCTTTTTTATCTTCTCTTTTTCTTTTCCTTTTTTTTATCTTCTCTTTTTCTTTTCCTCTTTTTTTATCTTCTCTTTTTCTTTTCCTCTTATTTTATCTTCTCTTTTTCTTTCCATCTTTTTTATCTTCTCTTTTTCTTTCCCTCTTTTTTATCTTCTCTTTTTCTTTCCCTCTTTTTTATCTCCTCTTTTTCTTTCCCTCTTTTTTTATCTTCTCTTTTTCTTTCCCTCTTTTTATATCTTCTCTTTTTCTTTCCCTCTTTTTTTATCTTCTCTTTTTCTTTCCCTCTTTTTTCTCTTTTTCTTTTCCTCTTTTTTTCTCTTTTTCTTTTCCTCTTTTTTCTCTTCTCTTTTTCTTTTCCTCTTTTTTCTCTTCTCTTTTTCTTTTCCTCTTTTTTATCTTCTCTTTTTCTTTTCCTCTTTTTATCTTTTTTCTTTTCCTCTTTTTTATCTTCTTTTCTTTTCCTCTTTTTTATCTTTTTTTCTTTTCCTCTTTTTATCTTTTTTTCTTTTCCCCTTTTTTTATCTTTTTTCTTTTCCTCTTTTTTATCTTTTTTCTTTTCCTCTTTTTTATCTTCTCTTTTTCTTTTCCTTGCTCTCTTTTTCTTTTCCTCTCTCCCTCCCTCTCTCTCTCTCTTCCTCTTCAATCATTTCACACCAAGCAAGGCCATTAAAATACAAGGGTTTGCTAAAAGTGAAAGAAACAAATGTTATTGAGGAGATATACTAATAAAAGAACAAAAATCAAGGAGATAGAAAATGACAATTGATGCTGCATTTAAAATTTTGAATATCATAGTTGACAAGAAATCAAGAAACTTTAAGTGTTCTACAGGTGAGAAATGTGAGAACATTAGAACTTACATGGTTACCTCTAGCAATTTCAACAATAAAATTATATGATCAGGCACATCTACAAGATCTCTTAAATGTTTCTTTTGGGACTTGGTGCCATGATATTAACAAATTTTTTAATAGCTGCAAGTTATATGGTAAAGATTCTGCAAACAAACATTTTGGCCCAACACATGTCCATAAATGCTCAATGAGATTGGGATCTATAGAGTTGTTGTTCTTTCTGATGCTGT